>JAQQSK010008363.1:0-13539 GCA_028658325.1 Potorous gilbertii
TTTCATTGAAAGACCGGTTTTTTTTCCCTGAGGTATTATACTCAGTTTTGCTGAGTAGGTGATTCTTGGTTTTAGTCCTAGATCCTTTGACTTCTGGAATATCCTATTCCATGCCCTTTGATCCCTCAATGTAGAAGCTGCTAGATCTTGTGTTATCCTGAATGTATTTCCACAATACTGGAATTGTTTCTTTCTAGCTGCTTGCAATATTTTCTCCTTGACCTGGGAACTCTGGAATTTGGCCACAATGTTCCTAGGAGTTTCTCTTTTTGGCTCTCAGGTGGTGATCAGTGGATTCCTTGAATACTTGTTTTGCCCTCTGGTTCTAGAATATCAGGGCAGTTTTCCTTGATAATTTATGAAAGATGATGTCTAGGCTTTTTTTTTGATCATGGTTTTTGGGTAGTCCAATAATTTTTAAATTGTCTCTCCTGAATCTATTTTCCAGGTCCGTTGTTTTTCCAATGAGATATTTCACATTATGTTCCATTTTTTCATTCTTTGGTTTTGTTTTTTGATTTCTTGGTTTCTCATGAATTCATTAGCCTCCATCTATTCCCTTCTAATTTTGAAAGAACTGTTTTCTTCAGTGAGCTTTTGAACCTCCTTTTCCATTTGGCTAATTCTGCTTTTGAAAGCATTCTTCTCATTGGCTTTTTGAACCTCTTTTAGCAATTGAGTTAGTCTATTTTTCAAGGTGTTATTTTCTTCAGTATTTTTTTGGGTCTCCTTTAGTATGGTGTTGACATGCTTTTCATACTTTTCTTGCATCTCTCTCATTTCTCGCCCCAGATTTTCCCCCACCTCTCTAACTTGATTTTCAAAATCCTTTTTGAGCTCTTCCATGGCTGAGCCCATTAAATATTTATTTTGGATGTTTGGGATACAGAAGCCTTGACTTCTATGTCTTTCCCTGATGGTAAGCATTGTTCTTCCTCATCTGAAAGGAAAGGAGGACATATCTGTTCACCGAGAAAGTAACCTTCTATGGTCTTATTCTTTTCCCTTTTCTGGGCATTTTCCCAGCCAGTTACTTGACTTCTGAGATTCCTTTCCACATCCACCTTGCCTCCAGATCTGCCCAACTAGTGCTTGGAGTCTGAGATTCAAATGCTGCTTCCCAGCCTCAGGGCTTTCAGCGGGGGCAGGGCTGCTATTCAATGTATGATTAAATTCAGGTGCTCAGGTCGGGGCAGGGCTGCAGCACAGGGCTCAGTTCCCTCAGGGGGTTTACATAGATACCTTCAACAATGGATCTGAGCTCCTCCCTGCTTTGGGAGCCCATGTCCTTTGCTGCCTCTGCTGCTGCCTCCCAAAAGGACCCGAGTTATGGAGACACCCTGCTCCCCTCTCGGCCAGCCAAACAGGCCCTTTCACTGACCTCTGCACCCTTGGGTGGAGGGAACTGCGTGGTCACTGGAGATTCCGTCCCGAAGCCCCCCAGATCCGCTACTCCCGGGGCCAGGTGGCCAGGGCAGGGCTGGACTCAACTCTGGGTCTGGTGCGCAACAGACCCCTGCTGTTGGTTTTTCAGATCTTTCTGGAACAGAAATCTCCTCCACTCCATTGTTTTGTGGCTTCCTCTGCTCCAGAGCTTGTTGGGAGTTCCTCCTTACAAGTATTTTATAGGCTGTGCGTTCTGGAGCTAGCATATGTGTGTCTTTCTACTCCGCCATCTTGGTTCCTCCCCCAACACCCTTATTTTTCAAAGGAGGAAACCAAGACACAGTGGGCTTAAGTGATTTGACTAGGGTCATACAGTTAGTATCTGAGAAAGGATTCAAACCAGCTTTTCCTGACTCTGAGTCACATGAGCTATTAGTTACATCAAAGTACTTCTCAAGACAACAGACATATCCTCTTCATCCTTTATCAAGGACAATGACTGGATTCTGGATGTCCTCAACTACTGAGGGGCTTCCTCATGTTTTCATTTTAAATCTATAAGATGTGTTATTTACTTCAACTATGTTTTTTTTTTTTAATGGATGGGAAAATTGAGGCCCTGGATGGGGAAGCTACTTACCTCAGGTCATCTGGCTAGAAGGTAGAACTCAAACCTTCTAAAATCTAAGTCAGATGTGCTTTCCATTGCATTATAACAAATCTCTACTTTGTTAAGCTAACTTAAAATGAAACAAAAATCCAAATCTCCTTTGTTAACATTTTCTCTATGAATGTGCTGAGGTAGGATAGCAGATGCTTGCCAGGTGATCCCTTAAAGAAAAAAAAAGAATTAATTGCCAGCTCCTGGGCATGCTCTAATGGCCCCTCCCTGTACAGCAGCCAATGGGTGCAGCAGAAACCCACATCTCCGGCCGTTGCATCAACATGCTTCACCTCACAGAGCCTGCCATTCAGCAGGTATTGCATAATTTCATAGTGTAAACTGTCAGACTTTCCTTTACATGATCATAGTGGGCACCACACAGCTACCTCTGAGGCCCCTGGGAGTTACATGTTTAATGTATGGTCAATTATTCAGCCAGGGAGCACTCTTCCTTCTATTTACGGTAAGTTACCACTAAGTGTGTGAAAGGAATGTAGCCAATGAGAAATTGGCTTCAGAGGATGGACCAGCCTCAGAGAGACCCCAGGAGTAACTCAGCTCATGCTGAATGGAAGCCAGAGAATGAAAGAGAAGACAATCCTTTCAAATACCTCTGCTTTGGCATCACCATCCACTGTTGGTACAATTGTAAATGGGTCCAAACATTTTGAGGAACAGGCTGAATCACTGAAGCAAAGACACTAAAGAGCTCACCCCCTTTACCTAGTGATCTGATGTCAGACCTTCTACTTGAAGAAAATCAAAGGCAGAAAGAAAGGTTCTGAATATCATGAAATATTCATAGCAGCGATGTTGTTGGTAGTGATGAACTGGAAACAAAGTGGGTGCCAATTGATGGGGGAATTACCAAACAAGTGGAAATGGCTGAACATCAATGTAATGGAATAATATTATTGCACCATAAGAAATGGTGCATATGAGTAATTCAGATAGATGTAGCACTGGCACCCAGTGAACAAACCAGAAGCAGGAAGATAATGGTGATAACAAAGTGAATGGAAGGAGCATGAAAACAAATCTGAATGTTCTTGGCCTTAGAAAGATGATGAGGAAATGTTCCCCTCTCCTTAAGGAGATGAGAAATTGTAGATGCAGAATGCTGCAAGCTCTGACATGCATCATTTTTATGCTGGCTAGTTTTGCATATCTCTTTCCTTCTTTCATTTCCTCCCACAAGATAAGGCTTATCAGTTTGGGGATGAGAGTGGTACCTAGAAATGACCAATGTAGAAACCAAGACAGTAAACTTTAGTTCTATGTTTATATCTATGTCTATATCTACTTCTATATTCGTATCTCTACCTGTACTCTGTATCTGTTCCTGTATCAACATCATCTTTTCTATGCCAATATCTGAGATTTTTACCTGTTTTGTCCCATAGAATCATTCTAAAGGAGTCAGAATCATGTTTTGAAATAAAATATTGAATGACAAAGAAAATCAATTATATTTCAATATAAGTATCACTTTTTCAAAGTTCATGGTTCCCCTTGTAATCTATCTTTAGGTCAAAGATTAAAGAACCTTTAAACCACAAATCTGTTATCTATGACTATGAGTAGGGACTAAACATGAGATTTCATTGATATAGAGAACTTCTGAGTGAAAACCACCTCTAATGCAGATTGGTACCTCTTCTTTAAAAAAGAATCAATTACATGTAAAAACAATTTTAATATACACTTTAAATAAAGTTGAGTTCCAAATTCTATTTCCTCCTCCATTTCCTCACCTATCCTTGAGAAGGAAAGCAACTTGATATAGATTATGCATGTGCAGTCATGTAAAACAGTTTCATATTAGTTATAAAAGAAAACAGATGAAAAAACAAGGGAAAGAGAAGGAAGTAAAAAAAAATTTGATCTGCATTCACACTCTGGCAGATCTTTCTCTGGAGTCCTTCAGAACTATCTTAGATTTCTTGAGCATACTAATGTCATTCACAGTTGATTATCATGTAATATTTGTTACTATGTACAATGTTCTTCTGGTTCTGTTCACTTCTCTTTGTATTAGTTCCTATAAGCCTTCCCAGGTTTTTATGAAACCATCCTGCTTATCATTTCTTGTAGAACAAATACTATAACTTGTTCAGCCATTCCCCGATTGATGGACATTCCCTCGATTTCCAATTCTTTTAAGTCACAAAAAGAGCTGCTACAAGTATTCTTGTACATATCCATCCTTTTTCTTTTTCTTTCCATCTTTTTGGGATATAAACTTAGTTAGTGGTATTGCTGGGTCAAACAGTATGAACAGTTTTATAGCCCTTTGGGCATAGTTCTAAATTGTTTTCTGGAATGGTTAGATCAGTTCACAATTCCACAAACAATGCATTAGTGTTGCAAATTTCCCACATCTTCTGCAACATTTATCATTTTTCTTTTCTCTCTTACTGGTCAATCTGATAAGTGAGAGGTGATACCTCAGAGTTGTTTGAATTTGCATTTGTCTAATCAGTAGTTATTTAGGCCATTTTTTTTTTTTTGGTTAGGACTGTATATAGCTCTGATTTCTTCTTCTGAAAATGGCCTATTCATATCTTTTCACCATTTATCAATTGGAAAATATCCCTTCCTCTCCTCCCCTTCCCTCTTCTTCTTTCCTCCTCTCCCATCCCCTCTCCTTTCCTTTCCTTTCCTTTCCTTTCCTTTCCTTTCCTTTCCTTTCCTTTCCTTTCCTTTCCTTTCCTTTCCTTCTTCTCTCCCCCAAACCCTTAGACCTAGAGTACTTTGAAGCCCATGGATTGAACAACAATGGGTCCCTACCTAATGTTCACTCATTCTCTATTTTAGGATCCTCCTGGCTTAGAGTGGATGTGAATAGTAACAGCTTCTTTTCCAAACAACCCTGAGACTCCTGCCCCACCCAGATTGATTTATCTTTTTATTTATTTCTTTTCTATTAAAGGGGCTACCCCCTGACTACTTTTTAAAAAGTGTATTCACTGAATGGGTATTACTTCACTTTAAGTGAGTACTTGAAAAGTCTATACCCTAAAGGGCCAAGGTCTCCTATTGCATCCTGGGCCATCTCCAGGCATCCTGATGAATATCTGGTCACTGGATTCAGATGGTTCTGGAGGAGAAAGTTAGGCCAGTGATCTTGCACAGCCCTCCCTCACTTTAAACGAAGTCGTGTAGAGGAGGACATTTCTCTGATGTCATGGTCTTCTTTGAAAATGAAGGACGAACGCAACCTGTTATTAACCTCCTACACCATACTTCCACCCACTATGAATATTTCCATTGCTCTTTGGTCAAATGTAATATTTCTGAGCTAGATAACCAGTGTATGGAAATGCTGTAGAGATAAATCCATTCAGATATACTTTGGATGAGATGACTAGATGACCCCTCCCTTGAGATCACTTGCTCCTCTGAAGTTTGACCATTCTGCTAAATCATGGGGTCCCACGATTGCTAGACATGGCATCACCAGCAAAGCATTGGTTTGAAAAAATAATATAATAGTTGGTAGAAAATAATTTTCTGAGGAATAGAAATGCATTCTTGCTTCCCTTAGTATTTAGAAGTACAATTCTGGGCCAATAGAATTTGTCTTCATTCCAGAAACAGTGCCCATGAAGTTATCAGCACCACTGAATGCACTGGTAGTCTGAAGAATGGGTCTCTAAAGTGCATTTTAAAGAAGCAATGTCTCTCTTTGTTTTCCTAACTTTGTGGGAAAGACGTGTGCATGGAGTGGGGTAGGGAATCAAGGTAGCTCCATGTCAGTGGTCTATGAAATGAACAATCTTCTCACAGTAGAACCACAGAGTGCTTTACAGCCCTGGCAGAATTTCAACAGAAGCCAGGACCTGACAAAACTAGCTCCAAAGGGAGCCAGATGAGAGAAGGTGGCCCTGTCCAGTAACCAGAGCTTGAATCAGGGGTTCAGCAAAAGTTGAGTTCTGCTTCCAACTCCCAGACATTATAGTGGTGTGAAGCTTTGTTCAGTCACTCAGTCCCTTACTTTTGTCATCAACATAGACTCATCATCCCAGCAGGTCTTAAAAAGAGAATGCTAAAGGCCCTGGGAGTTGTTTTCCTTCCCAGACTGAGAAGAGAGGGAGATGTAAAGAGTTTGGAATTGAGAAAAGGAGTTCTCCTAGTGCACCAAGAATTTTAAATATTTCTCTATAAATGGAATATTATTGGAGAGAGCCAGAGAGAGACAGACAGAGAGAAAGAGATAAAGAGATCAAGAGACAAGCATGAAGAGATAAAGACAGAGACAGAAAGATAGTCAGAAAAAAGAGACAGAGATCAGAGACAGAGATAGAGATGAATAGAAGAGACAGAGAGAGACAGAAGCAGAGACTGACAGACAGAAAGACAAATAGATAAACAAAGAGACTCAGAGGGAGGGATGAAGACTACAAAATCTGAGCAGGGAAGAATTGCTTTCAACGGGAAAATAGGAGAAAGAAAAGGTAGAAAAGGAAGAAGTATGAAGAGAAAGCAGAAATGATAGTTAGCTATCATCCCTACAGGCATATTGGAGAGGGATCAAAGACCTATGCTAAAGCCTCTGGTTGGACCCATCTCTTCAAGGATCATCTAAGCAAAAGTCACCTTTCCCCCCAGCTATTTCTGATATTTTAGATATAGCCTCAACAATGAAGAGATGAAGGTTTAGCTAGAGATAAACTGAAATTAAAGCAAAGAGTCAAGCTTCTTTCTAAATGTTAGGAATTTTCTGCAACTGCTTTTGTAATTTGGGGGGCTTGGAGCAATTGTGATTGTATGGCTAATTTTCCATTTAATGAGGAGTAGACCACCAGGACCTGGGGGAGTCATTATGTGGGCCCTTGGGCTATAAAATAAGCTAATTCCAGTAACAGGAGGTGGCTGCTGCCTCATCTGTGAGGGTGTCCACATCTTCAGATGTTACATATAAAATAAGAGGGCTGGACATCCCTCCTAGCTTTAAAATATATGATTCTATGAAGTTACTATGTCTGTACTTTGGATTTGCTTCTCTGCATACATAGTGAACCTCACTGACAGAATAAAAACTTCCAGAAGGCAGGCGAGGTTACAGGGTTGCAGATTAACAGACTTGTTGAGTTGAAATGAGTTAAATTCTCCTTCCAAATCTAGCATTTTCCATCACTGCTAGGGAAGGCTCCATCTTTACTGGCATGTCCAGCATTGAGAGCTGTTTCTTTAGTAGTTCTCCCCTACTAAGCCTAAGTTTTTCTCCAGAATATTTTCTCCAGAAATCCTAGAGTGGTTGTTGGTGTGGATATTTATTCTCTCCTTTTACAGATAAGAAAACCAAGACTCAGAAGGGAGGTGATTATCCTAGGTAAGAAGCCAGTAGGAGTGGACGATGGCTCTTGACCCCATTGTGGTCCTAAATCCAGGCCTCTTTCCCCCATCTCATATTGTATCATGGTTCTAGTGAGGCAGTTATCCTTCAAAAGGGAGAAGTTCCATATCCCACAAGCTGGCTCTAGTATACAAACACATGACCTAGCAAAGCAGAAGAGTGAGCATAGTTATTGGACAGAGGCATAATTTGGGAGTCTCCTGGTTTCCCAGGGAGCAGGCCTGCACAGAGAAGTGATGGGAGCCATGACCAGCAGATCAACCTTTTAGAACAGCTTGTCCTGCATTTTGAGATCCAAGTTATGTCATCTCCTCCCAGCAGGGCCTTGAGTATGTCCCTTAAGACTTCTCAGCCTGTTTTCTTATCTGTCAAAAAGAGGGCTTGGATTAGATGTTCTCTGTGGTTTTGCCCAATTCTGGATCTCCAAAGCTGTAATTCACCTCTGCCTGAACAAAGACATGCCTTACAGTCATCTGGCCTTTGCTGGAAGACCTCTGGTGGGGTGGGGGACCTTAAATGCGGTAAGTACAGCACTCTGCAGGACAAGTTCAAATGGTCCCTATCCCTTCCCCCTTACCCCAAGGCTGGGAGGGATTGGGAAAGGGCAGCAGAAGAAACTGGCATTTGAGGTGAGATTGCAAGGAAATCAGAGATCATCAGGTCAAACAACAGGAGGGATGACATCTGGGCTGGGGAGGAGGGGAGGACAGCCAGCCCCAAGGCACAGAGAGAGAGATGAGTCTTGTTTGATCAGTGACTGGATCATAGTGCTTAGAAGGGAGTGAGGTGGAACAAGTATGGAAAGGTAGAAGAGGGCCAGACTGTTAAACACTTCCAAAGCCATATGGGACTTTATATATTTGATCCTAGTTATAATAGGGAGTCACTGGAGTTTACTGAGTGTATGATGTATTTGTTGTGTGCATGTGTGTGTGCATGTGTGTGTGTGTGTGTGTGTGTGTGTGTGTGTGTGTGTGTGTTGGGAGGCTGGGTGCAGGGCCAATCTGTATTAGGACAATCACCTTGAGAACTGAGGATGGTTTGAAGGCAGCTGGTACTGAGCCTGGAGTCAAGAAGATCTGAGTTAAAATTTCAGCCTGAGACACTTACTAGTTGCATGTCTTTTCCCTTCCTGGGCATAATTTTCCTCATCTATAAAAGGAGAAAGTTAGACTGTCCACTCCATTCCAATTCTAAACCCTGTGATTGCCTTGTTTCTTCCTCTTTCCATTAATTCTCCATTAATTGTAGCAGTTTCTTGGCTTGTCCATCATAATTTGTCTTGACTACAGACAACAAGGATAAGTAAAATGTGGATGATGATTCTATCAGTCAGTCAACAAGCACTTCTTGAGCACCTATGATGTTCCAGGCTCTGTAGGAAGCCCTGGGGATGCAAAGGGAGGTAAAAGATGCCCACTCTCAAGGAGCTCATTGTGTAATCCCCCCAAGAGTGTGTTTGCAGGGAATGCACCATATACACTTTGAGTGTTTACAGGTATGAGAATTAGAACCAAGGTCCAATGTTGTTATTAAAATACAGTGATTATTTGGCAACCTTTAGCCACTTCTAGATGGTGTCACAAACATTTATTTAGTGCCTATTGTGTGTAGAGCTCCATGTTGGATGCTGGGAAGAAGCAAAACTTGGAAAAGGCAATGTCCCTACCCATTGGGTGCTGATAGTTCACTAAAGAGACTACACAGTGAACTCTAACGCAACAATTAGACAAGCAAAGTGCCATGTGAAGCCCAAGGGGAGAGGCCTATGACTAGCTGTGGGGATCAGGCAGGGCTTCCTGGAGGAGATAACAATTGAGTTTGGATTTCAAAGGATCAGTAAAGAAGGTGATGGAAGACTCTCCATGCATAGCATGTAGGTTAAGAAGAGGCAAGAGGATGAACTCAGAGGCCAAGAAGATTCTCCTCATGTTGGAGGGCATGGGAAAAAATAGAGATAAACCTATAAATAGAATGTGTGATTGTGGAAGTCCTTGAATGTCACTTGTAGCAATTGTATTTACTATTGTTCCCAGTCAGGGACCCCATGCCCAGTCTTGTGGATCCACAATATCTGCCATATCTGTCCCTTTCCTTTAATTCAGGAGGGCACCCCCTTCGCCCCTGCTTTCAGGGGCAAAGCTCACTCCTCTGGACTATTGTAGTAGCCTTCTAATTGAACTTCCTGGTTCCAATCTCTCCCCTCCATTCTGTCTTCTGCCCATCTTCCAAAATGGTTTTCCTAAAGCCAGGTCTGCCCATGACACCTCCTTTTTAAGAAACATCAGTGATTTCCATTTACTTGTAGGATTACACAGAGTTATCTCTTCAGCATTTAAGGCTCTTGGCAGTCTGGCTCCAAACTCTATTTCCAGGCTGATAGCTTGATACTCCCACTGACTCCTTTATATTCTAGTCAAAATGGGTTCTTTGCTGTTCTCTGTACATGATCTTCCATATTCTACCTCAGTATCTTTGCATAGACCATCCTCCCTGGTTGAAATATTCTCCTGTCTCATTTCTACCTCTTGAAGTCCCAAGATTCAGACTAACTTCAACCATCTTCTGCTCAACAAACATGTATGATTCCTTATGACCTGCAAGATTGAGTGTCCATCCCTGTATTCGGCATTTAAAGCTGACCCCCTTCTATTTTCCCAGTCTTCTTCCACATCATTTCCAACCACATACTCTGTGATTCCACCATATTGGTCTCCTTGGGCATGGCACTCTACTGCCCATCATCCTGCTTGAAGCATTCTCTTTTCCTACCTAGATCTCTTGGCATCTCCAGCTTCCTTCAAGGCACAGCCCAAGAGGCCCTTCCTGCAGGACCTTACCTGGCCCCTCGGCAATGCTCAAAGCTTCCTCTCAGGTTATTTTTCACCTACTTTGCCCACGTACGTTGTAAAGATGTAAAGCACTCTGTAACCCTTAAAGAGTTTTATGTAGATTCTGGTTATTTTTGTTTTTTACTATCTAATGGCCATGTTGTCTTCCCCCAGAGAATGCATGTCTTGTAGGCAATTACCATCTTCATTCATATCTTTGTAACTCTAGGACCTGGTACAGCATGCAATACACACTCAATAAATGCTTATTGGAGTGACTTCAATCCAACTGAATCCACAGATCTTAGTATTTTCAGTTCAAGATGAAGGAGACTTGTACTGAATTCCTTTGCTCTTGCCTTCTCTTCTGTGTCCCCAGGAGACACAAGGCTGAACTCAATAACCAAGAATCAGTGTTTCCATACCAGTTACAATTTGCATCTGAAGATAATTGGGTCACTGGATAGGAAACCTTCTCAGGCATAGGGGAGTTTGAGAGGCAGAAAATTCTGTGATGAAAAAGACAAGTACCAGAGAACATGAATAAACATCGGAGAGCTAAGTGGGAAAAATAAGTAATTAAGTTTATATAATTAATAACTGTCTGATGGAACATGGAAATTCTTATCTAGATTTAATGAACATCTCCAGTTTCTATTTGCTGGTAATGATATGTCATTCATTTTAAAGTGTGGAGGATGTTTAGTGTCAGAAATAATTTTTCATCCTACATTTAGGTTCCCATTTATATTCAGGATTTTTGTGAAGGAGCCCTTACCCTCCAAATACTTAGCTGCAACTCTTGAAAATTGAAAAGTAAGCAAATGGTCCCCTATTAATTGGTTTGCAAGGAGTTTATATCCTGTTCCTTTGGAAAGGAGTGATAAAAGACAGGACAAGGACATACATTGACTTGTGAGAAGTGTCTGCAAGCTGCCACCAAATACTGAGCTCTAACTGTGAGGTGGCAATGCCCCAAAGGGACAAAATAACACGTTCTGCCTAGGCTTCCAGTCTGCTGCTGGTGAATTGTGTTCTTACATGGCAAAATAGTCAGTTGCTTTGAGGACAACATGACAGATCTCAGAGCTCACCAGTATCCATGACATTCTGATTCTTGTCTTTTAGACATGACTTTCAGCCATGTTGCCAATTCTGCAAATGAGAGAAGCTAGCACCAGATGGTTGGTCTGCTCTCCCTCCCACACTTCTGTCTTAACTTTCTCTATTGACAGATTCTGTGTTTTGGGGGCATTGGGAGGCAAAGGGCATGACCATTCTTGTCTTTATGTAGTTCTGTTGACCCCCACTTCATAGACAGAACTGCAGGAATCTAGAAGGTGAAAGGGACTTCAGAGACCCCTCAAGTAACCTCACCTGAATGAGAATGGTTTGTCCATCACATCTAACAAGAAGTCATGCCTTTTATTCAAAGATGTCCATAGTGGGGAGGGGGCGATGAAGCTCAGTACCTCCTGAGGTAGCAGTTCTTCTTATGAGCAGTACTGACTGTTTGGGACATGTGCTGTTCATAAGACAAATATCTATTTCTAGAGGCATAAAGCCTTTAGGGAGATTGAAAATCCAGGAGAGGAGGCAAAGGTGGAGCAGTCAGACAAGTAGGAGAAGAACCAGGAGAAAGCAATGTCCCAAAAATCTAGATAAGAGATAGTGTCCATGAGAGGGTGATCCACAGGGTCAAAGGCTGCAGAGAAGAGACAAGGTTAGGGACAGGAGGAGAAACTTTGAGAGCTAAGCCCCAAAGGAGCAATAGTTCTTTTTATGTCCAAGGCAATTAGGTTGCCTGAGATTGTGGAATCTTTTAACACCTGTTCACCTCCCTTCTTGAAGGGATTAAGCTAGAGGAAAGCTGGTTTGGGAAGGACATAATACATGATCATTCATCAGAGCTTGGTGATACTTTAGAGACCGTTCAATAACTCCTTCATTTTGCCGATGAGGAAATTGATGCAAAGAGGTTAAAATCAGAACTCATCCACAAACCTTTTGACTCCAGCACCTAAATTCTATCCTTTCAACTTTACTTTTTCCTGAAGACAACAGGACCCTGAGGGGTGAGGCTTGGGGGAGGGGGTCTCAAGTGATCTAAGTTCTCATGCCCAAAGGGCTATAAAACTGTGTATACTCTTTGACCCAGAAATATCACTTCTAGGGCTATATCCCAAAGAGATCATAAAAATGGGCAAAGGGCTCATATGTACAAAAGGATTTGTAGCAGCTCTTTTTGTGGTGGTAAAGAATTAAAAATCAAAGCCATGTCCATCCACTGGAGAATGACTGTACAAGCTGTGAAATGTGAGCATGATGGAATACTATTGTGGTATAAGAAATGACAAGCAGGATGAATTCAGAAAAACCTGGAAAGACTTACATGAACTGATGCTGAGCGAAGTGAACAGGAGAATATTGTGGACAGTGACAGCAACGTTTTGGGATGATTGGCTATGATAGACCTAGCTCTTCTCAGCAGTACAATGATCCAAGGTAATGCCAAAAGATTTATGATGGAAAATGAGGTCTACCTCCAGGGAAGGCATTATGGAATCTGAATGCAGATGGAAACAGACTGTGTTCACTTTTTGGTTTGTTTGTTTTGTGTGCATTTTTTGTGGCTTTCCCTTTGGTTCTGTTTTTTCTTTCACAACACGACTAATGTAGAAATATGTTTACATGCGTGTACATGTAGAACCTATATCAGATGGCTTGCCATCTTGGAGAGGGGAGATTGGAAGAAGGATGAAAACCTCTGAAACTCAAAATTTTATAAAAAAAAAGAATGTTGAAAATTATCTTTACATGTAATTGGGGAAAAATACTATTAAAATAATTATAAATAATAATACTATTAAAATCATCTTAATCATAAAAATACTATTAAAAATATAAGTTTTGATCTTTATCAGATCCCAGACTTGATTAGGATGTGTACTCATGGTGTGACCCTGGGTCAGTCATGTTACTTCTCAGATGGCTTAGCCATAAAATGAGATGGAACGTCATTTGGCTCAGAAGACTGTTGTGAGAAAAGGACTTTGTTGACTGGAGATGCTGTCAGCATGTAGTTTGGTTTTTCATGGTGTTCTCATAGTTCCTATAATAATGACAGCGATGAGGCACAGGGGAGCTCAGCCTTTCTGACACAGAGGCTGGATTTCAGAAATGTTTCCTCCATAACAAGCAGAGTTCAGCTCTGAACTGAGTCATGGCTATTGTCAATTCCGTTGTCCAGGGCCTCCTGGAGGAGCCATAATTGCGGCTCTCCAAGTCCCAGGTCAGAC
>JAQQSK010008364.1:0-13538 GCA_028658325.1 Potorous gilbertii
AGACAGGATAGAATGGAGGGAAATATAGTTAGTCTTACACAACACGACTATTATGGAAGTCATTTGCAAAACTACACAGATATGGCCTATATTGAATTGCCTGCCTTCCCAAAGGGAATGGGTGGGGAGGGAGGGATGGGGAGAAGTTGGAATTCAAAGTTTTAGGAACAACTGTCGAGTATTGTTCTTGCTACTAAGAAATAAGAAATACAGGTAATGGGGAATAGAAAGTTATCTGGCCCTACAGGACAAAAGAGAAGATGGGGTAAGGTAAGGGAGGGATGAAAGAAGAGAGGGCAGATTGGTGATACGGGTAATTAGAATATTCAGTGTATTGGGGAGGAAGGAGGAGACAAATGGGAAGAAAATTTTGGAACCCAAAATCTTGTGAAAATGAATGTAAAAAGTTAAATAAATAAATTTATTAAAATAAAAAAAAAGATTTCTGAAAAAAAAAGTATTTTGGATAGAAAGTTTTTCCTCCTCTAATCTCACCATGTAGGCATCCAAGTATTCTGTTCTCTCAGTAATCCCTTAAATTAAGGATTTTATTATTTCTACGGGAATATTCAACAGCTTCAAAAGTTTTTAAACATCCTTGTAGAAGACAATAAATGAATTTGTACTAAATATGGAATTCCTATTGCTTGTCTCTGAAAAAGTCTCCAAATCCTTCCCCAAAGTCTTATCAGTGCCCCCTTCATGTCTTTGTTTCAGAGGGTGTAGATGAAAGAGTTGAGGATAGGAATGATGATGAAGTAGAAGAGGGAGATGAATTTACCCTGGTTCTGGGAGTTGCTAGAAGGAGACTGAAAGTACATGTAGACAGCAGGCAAATAGAAGAGCAGCACCACCACCAAATGGGAAGTGCAGGTTCCACAAACTTTATTCTGTCCCTTGGAGGACTTGATTCTCAGTACAGCCTGGTCAAAAAAGCCATAAGAAATAAGAATGAGGAACAGGGGCAGCCGTGCAAAGAAAGCTAACAGCACAGCCAATGTGGCATCATTGGTCGTTGTGTTAGCACATGACAACTTAATCATAGCAGGCACCTCACATAAGAAGTTGTTCAACATCTGTTGCCCACAGTAGTTGTTCAGCATCTTTTGCGCCAGAGTAGTTGCATTGTTAGGACACCTTGAACCAGAGAATTGCCAAATCCATTGAGCGAAATCTCTTTGATTGAGTGGAAGGTAGACATGGTTAGACTTCTGTTTAGGAAATATTTTGATACCTGAGCTGTGATAGCTCAGATAGACTGAAGGCAGGGAGAATAACCAGAGACTAATGCATTAGTCTAAGGATGGGGTGATGAGGGTTTAAAACATTATGCCAGAGGAGAGAAAGGAGCACATCCCAGAGATGCTACAGAAATAAAAACAAAAACAGAATTTGCAGCAGATTGTATACCAAAGATGAGAGTAAGGACTTCAGCATGACAGGTTTCAAACCTAGGTGACTGAGGAAGAAGAGAGGATTTGATGAAAAATATAAGTTCAGTTTGGGTCATGTTGAATACAAGCTAGCTATGAGATATCCAGTTAGAGATGTCCTGTGGGCACTTGGAGTTGTGAGACTGGAGGTCAGGTTTGAGGTGAACGAAAGATCAGAGAGTCATGAATGAAGTTGATCATTTAATCCACAGGAGATAATGAGAAAACCAATTAAACAATGTAGAGGGAGAAGTCTAAGGAAAAATTTCTTGTTCAGCATCTTTGACAAGCAGTCATCCATCCATTACCCAAAGATCTCTAGTTATAGGGAATTCACTTTCTAATAAAGCAGCGTTTGCTACTTTTAGATAATTGAATGAAGTTGATGGGCCAAGTCCTGGGGTCCACAAGAAAAGATAAGACACTTGGAAGTGCCCTAGAACCAAGAAATGTCTAAAGGGATTTAGCATAACAATAATAGAAAGCAGTAGCCTGTATTGTACCTGAATTTATAGTCAGAAGACTGTAAATTCTTTATCTCACTTATTCTGCAAATTCTCTCACTTATTAACTGTATGAACTTGAGGAAAGCTCTCAATCTCTTTAAGCTTCAGTTTTCTTATCTATAATATTAAGGGATTGAACCAAATTATACCTGTTGTCCTAGGGTTCAAATCCAGGTTTCCTACTCTGGTCTGACTAATCTGATGGATACATCACCCCGTGTCTATTAGAAAGAGGTCCAGGGGTTCTAATGATACTTCCAAAGTGATGTCTGAATAACAGACTTACATGAACATTTGAGGACAATAGATTCCAAAACGTTCTGTGAAAGGCTAAGTAAGATGCCATAGATTGAAATTTTACAGTTGTAGTCAGTCCAGCAGAGATGGAAAACTCTCAAAAATGAAGGTTTATTCCATTGTGCCTTGAGGTATTTTGTCTCTAACTGTACTTCCTTCCCAATACATTTCCGAGCTTATCAAATTTTGGCTATACTCCACTAAATTTGAGTAATATCTTGAACTTGTGACATGAACTTTGGTGAATCATTCAACATTCTGGAATTCTTGAAACAGGCATTCTTCAATATTAAATTCTACAATGTCACATAAAGTGAGCTAGACAAGTACAAATTATCAGGACAATATTATGCCACCATGTGACCACAAAGTGGCAGAAGGGAGATAAGATAAAAAAGTATCAGTTTCCCCCCAAATTCAAAGAAACTTCGAATTGCAGTGCTTGTGCTTTTCCTTCTCCTCCAGCCCTACTTTGAGACATGTGGTTGTATTTTTTCCTCTTATTGTTTCTGTTGTTGTTACTTGTTTGGAGTCATGCAGAGGACATAGGTAATAAAATAGGGAAAGACATAATTAAGCTGGTGCCTCTCTATGCAAATGAATCCGATTAAAATTATCAAGTCAAAGTAAAAATCTCTAACACTTACATATCATTTTGCCCCCCAAGAAACTTGGTTTCCTAATAGCTAAAACTGAAGATTATTGTTTCAACTTTCCATTCCCCATATAGAATTTTCTTTTCTGCAAAAGTGTAAGTGCTAGATTCCAAAGAGATGTCCCTATATTTTTCCTTCAGTTCCCCTTTATTTTTAGAAGATTCGAAAATGTGCTATAAATAGCATGTGTGAATCTTGTTCTAAGCACTTCAATCCAAATCTGTCTCAGTTCCAAACATCCCTATTTATGTTGATGTCATCAATGTCTTATTTATGTAGTCTAAAAATCTCAATTTTAGTTTCTTTCTCACCAGTCTTACTTCATCTGTCTAATTAATTGTCAACTTCCCATTGCAAAATTCAATTATGTCATTCCTTTGCTCATCAAAGCTTTCAGCTATCTGTAACCTAGAAAAGGAGACATTCCAGCTTCAATCTACCATTCTGGCCTAATTTCACTCTACTACCATTCAATAACTCCATGTTTCAGTCAAATTCAGTCACAGTTTCTTAGCTTCATCTTGGTCTTTCCCACTTCTGTGTATTTACATACAACATCATCATCACTTTCTGAATTTTTTTTTCTCGTTATGGTGAAGGGTGCCACTCTGGACACACAAATTATGAATACCCTGCTCATTTCTGGAATTCAAGATTGCAGAGGGGACAAATATTCTTACTCCCAAGGAGTAAAAACAAGTGACTGTCAACCACTCATTTGCTTCTGGCATATTGAATGAAACTGACACACATTGGAAGGTCTTTGAAATGATGATGATGCAATAGTCTGTGACAGTGATAATAGCAGTGATTACAGTGGTGAGGGAATCTATGAATGAAAGGAAGAATAAACATGAAAAAATTTATTAAGTGATTACTTGTTAAGCACTCTACTAAGTGCTGGGAAAGAAATTTTTAAAATTGGATATTCCAAAGGAGTTCATATGTTAATTCGAGAAAATAACCTATATAGGACTTCAGCTGCATGTCAGATGAAAAGGTCTAGAAATGTTAAGGGTGAAGATTTGGACAAATGAAAAAGTTCCTTAATGTCTGTAAGCAGATCGTTTGACAGTTCTCAGGGGTCTGGAGGACATAACAATGGGATCCAGAAGATGTATGAAGTGACAACACGTACGGCAAAGTGTGGCAGTCCTTCTTCTAGAGAGCAGGCTTTTAGTTAATTACTCTGAACTCATGGTGGTATGAAGAGATAAGTCACTCGTTACACCAGGCACCTCCATGTAGTCTGTGCAGCCTGGGCTCAGGAAAATCAAAGAAAAGGTAAGTAAGAAAGATATTCCTTCTTATCAGTTTCCTTTTCAGTTGCTCCATGAGGTCTGGAGTCACAGGGTTTGTTGAGGAAAGGGCTACTGGAAGGCAAAGGGGAAGTGCATCATCACTGGTGGTTATTCCAGCTCTGCCATCCTTATGTGGTCTAAAACTGGTGGATTCATAGCTGATGTTATGCATCACTTGTTGTAATTTTCTGTGTGGGGGAACATTTTGATAGGACTTTCTTCAATGCTCCTGTGACATCCTTGTTCCTGAGGCTATAGATTAAAGGGTTAAGCATGGGTGTTACAATGGTATAAAAGGCTGACACCACCTTGTCCTTCTCAGGGGTATGGTAAGATAGAGGCAGCACATATATATAGAAGGCTGCTCCATAGAAGATGCTGACCACAGTCAAGTGGGAAGAACAGGTGGTAAAGGCTTTCTTCCGGCCATCTGCTGAACGCATACGGTGGACTGTGAGCAAGATGAGTGAGTAGGAGGTACAGATTATAGAGATAGGAATGAGCAGCATTAGCACACAACATATATACATGAGAGTTTCATAGGAAGATGTGTCTGCACAGGCTAGCTTGAGGACTGCAGGGATCTCACAGAAGAAATGATTGATGGTTCTAGAGCCACAGTAAGGGACATTCATTGGGATAGGTGTGAGGAGGAAACCATCCAATGAGCCACCAAACCAGGAACCTGCAGCCAACAGAAGACACATCCTGCGGTTCATGAGAACTGGGTATCTCAGGGGATTACAGACAGCCACATAACGATCATAGGCCATGAGACCCAAGAGGAAAAACTCAGAACCAATCATGGTCAGGTAAAGAAAAATCTGAATTCCACAACCCACAAAAGAAATTGTTTTTTCCTCAGATACCATATCTACTAGGAGTTTAGGCACAATAGTGCAAATGAAGAGGGTGTCCATAATAGAGAGCTGGCTGAGCAGGAAGTACATGGGGGTATGTAGCCGGGAATCCACCTGAATTAGAAATATCATAACCATATTGGCTGTTATGGTCACCACAAAGATGGAAAAGATTACAGCAAAGACCACTCCTATGACTTTGTTGTCCACAAGCAGGCCCAACAAGATGAAGTCTGAGGATGAAGTCTGATTCTCTGGTTTCATTGCCTCTGATGGAGCGATGCCCTAAGGATACAAGGAGAGAGAAGTCAGGGAGGATTATGAAATAGGCTATACCAAGGGCACATATTCTTTGCTATTATGGTCCATGAATTTAAACACTTTAACATTAAAGAAATTGTAAATATATCACCTGTGAAAATGAAGTAGGTGAATTTTATTCTTATTAGAGCAGTTTTGATTTTCAGTATTTTTTCTCATGAGCAATTCAGAACCCGTTTAGCCTCCTCATGTCACCAAACTTACTGGCTCAACTACTACAAGAAAATCAAAATCTGGAAAAATAATTCCCAGTAGTGTGTTAATGACGTTAATAAAACACCCCTTCCAGGAGTCCTGAACTTTCCTTTGCTCAAGTTTCAGAGGAAAAGATGCCGTTTCTTTGGGTCAAGACAAACCCTTGTCAAGGGCTAAGTAAGCCCTTTACTAACTGAACTACTTGGGAAAACGTCTACACATGGAGTCTCCCCTTCCTCTCCTCTCATTCCTTTCTAAAATTCCTATAATCTGCCTCTCATCTCATCATTCATCTGAAGTTGTTCTTTCAAAAATTA
This sequence comes from Potorous gilbertii, assembly GCA_028658325.1. Lineage (NCBI taxonomy): Eukaryota > Metazoa > Chordata > Mammalia > Diprotodontia > Potoroidae > Potorous > Potorous gilbertii. The sequence continues at coordinate 5,887 of JAQQSK010008364.1, forward strand.
CTAATGAGCTCTTAATTAGCAAATTCAATATTCTTTTCCCAATTTTCATCTTTCTTGACCTCTCATAATATTTACCATAATTGACTAGCTTATTATTCTTAATATTATCTGGCTTTTCACGGCAGCCCTCTCTCTTGGTTCTCCTTCTACCTGTCTGATCAACTTTTCTTGGTTGCCTTTAACATCATCATCACTACAAGTATCCCCTCCATGGCTTTGTTCTAAGTACTTCTCTCTCTTCTCGTTGTCATCTTTCATTTGGTGATATTATCAGCTCCCATGCTCCCATGGGTTAAATTATCATGTCTTTTCAGCGGATTCTTCCAGCTCTAATCCTGAACTCTAGCCCCACATTATCAACTATTGATTGGACATTTGAAGTTGAACATCTTAAAGACATCTCAAAATCAGCATGTTCAAGAACAACTCATTATCTTCTACCAAAATTCTCTGCTTTTCTGAAATCTCTATTAATATTGAGGGTCCCACTGTCTTTCCAGGTATCCAAGCTTGCAACATTGAGGATGTGCTTGTATTCTTCAATCCTATCCTATATGTGCAATCAGTTGCCATATCTTTCTGTTTCTTCCTTCAAGATATCTCAATACATTCCCTTCTCTCTACTCACACAGAAGCTACTCTCCTTTAGGCATTCATCACTTCTTACCATGACTTTTGCAATATACTTCCTTCTCATTGGACTTCTTCTTTCACGTGTGTCTCAACTCTAATCCTTCCTTCACACAAGAGCCAAAATGATTTTGCTAAAGTGAAGTTCTGATGTCATCTTCCTACTCAATGGATTCCAATGGCTCCCTGTTGTCTCTGGGATCAAATATCCTCCTTTGTTTGGCATTTAAGTTTCTTCCCAAATTGATATATTCCTATCTTTTTATTCTTTCTTATCTTTCACATGACTGTCCCTCAACACAATCCATGGTTCAGTCATGCTATCCCACTTGCTTTTGCACACACACACACACACACATTTATATCTCCTGCCTCCATGTCTTTTATAATGGCTATCCCCAAGCCTTGGCATGGTTTTCTTCCTAATCTCTCCTTCTCACATTCTTTGCCTTCCTTTAACACTCAATTCAGATACCATAAGGTCTTTAAGATGTTATTCCCAGTCCATTTCAAATGGTAGTGCCTTCTCTTACCCCTCAGCTATTCCGTATGGTTCATGCATTCCAAAGCACATACATGTTGTATGTGGGAGACCTCATCACAAGGTAAGTCCTTGAAGGCATGGCCTGATTTTTTTTTTAATACTTTGTGTCTTCAAGGCTTAGCACAGTCCCTGACACATAATAAATGCTTAACAAATGCTAATTGACTGATTGTTCCACAGACTTTTGATTCTTTGTCTCAAATATTGAGTTTTTCTTTTCTAAAAAACAAACTTAAAAAAAAAATTTCCTTGACCCTATCTCCTCAAGTTACCTACGGTTCTTTATCACTTATGCTCAGTCACTGGTAAACCTCTCAGGCTGTCAAACTGTGATTCATCCCCAGTCACTGCTTCACTACTAAAAAGTAGTCTATACTTACTCCATTTCCGTATGATTTCTAAGTCTATAGTAAGATGACTACCAGTTCCACCATTCTACTGAAATTGCTATCCCTAATGTCAACAGTGACCTTTTATTGCCAAATCCATAATCTTTCCCCCAATATTAATTCTCCTTGAAATTTTTTGTCTTATTTCATATTGCTGACTGTCCTTTTCCTTCTGGATGCTCAGTGTCTATTGACTTCCATTGGCACTACTCTTTCCAGGCTCTTCTACCTTGTGTGACTGTTCTCTTTTTGATAACTTGTCCTGATCTCAACCACAAGGCAGGTCTATGAGTGTCCTTGAAGATTTTGATATTCATTCTTTTCTGATCACTCTATATAATTTCTCTCTGGACAATTCCATTCACTATCATGACTTTGAAGATCACTTCAATATACATGAACCTTAATTTCCCACAGTCTCTTTTATAATCTCTGCCTTGAGATAGAGTCCTTCCTCCTGTATACTTTGTCTATAGTATATATAGATATATCTCTGTTTATATAGATATTTATATTAATCTATCTATCTAGTATTAAAAAAAGCCTAGATGTTCACCTAAAACTTTAACCCAACATAATCAAACATTTCATTGTATTTGAACATACTGAACCTGGCAACACCACTCTCCCAATTTCCCAGGCTTGAATCCTTGGAGTTAACATTGATTTGGCTAGTTCCTTCCCCCTCCACTACCCATTTATAACCAAGTTTTGTCAATTGAATCTCTAGTATTCACATCCTTACACTGCACTGCTACTATCTTTATTATGTAATTATCACCTCTTGCCTGAACTGTTTTAAATGGATTTCAACAGATCTTGACTCCAATCTCTTCTCTCTCAATTCCTTATCCATTATTTACACAATTAATGAAAATACTCTTCCAAGTGCACAAATTTGACCAAGTCACTATCCTGCTCAAAAATATTCAGTGGTTCCAGGATGTCACAAGGAAAAACAGAAACTTCTTAGACTGTATTTAAAGTCCTTTATAATACTATTCTAACCAGATTTCATTTATTCTTTATTAACCACGTTTCCTTCATACTACTTCCCTCCACATGGTCTATGGTTCAAATGAATTGGATTACAAGCTTCCATGATATCATGTGGCATTCTGCTGCCTTCATGCATTTGTGTATGCTGTCCTCCCCAAACCAATGTCTAGAATAACTCTATATGTATCTCTATATATTAAAATTGATCTCTTCCTTCAAAGTCTAGTTCAGGTACTACCTTCTTCGTGAAGCTTTTCTTAATTCTCTCAGTTGAATGTGATCATTCCCTCAACTTTTCCTTGAGTACTTTCATCTAAATCTTTCTTGTGCCTCTATAAAATTTGTATGATACTTATTTGCATAAATCTCTAATCCCAAGGATACTGTAAACATCCAGTGAATAAAAAATATATCATTCTATATCTTTGTCTCTCCAACGACTTAGCATGAACATACCTTAAAGTGCTGTGATTTCATAAGATGTGGGGTGGGAAAAGTCCTGGTCAGGAAATATTTAATGAATGCACATCAAAACCAAGCTAGAATTGAAGAGACAAGCTTAAGAGAGTGGCCAAATCACAGAGAAGTTAAGAGTCTTACATATTGTCACACAACTAGTTTCTCAGGAAGAATTTAAACTCATGTCTTGCTGACTCCAAATACAAGCATTTCACAATGTACATGCAATACATGCTTGCTAAATTGTCCTGATTTCAATTAATTTTATTTTAAAGAAAGTAACAAAGGATGATGATTAATGGGAACATTTTACCCTAATCGTGATTCTTCTCCTGAGGTGCTAAGCCAGGGAAAATCACTTTATATTTCTGAATGTCACTTTCTTTCTTTTTAATGAGAAATTAGGCTAAGTGCCTTCCAACCTACAGGAAATGGAAACCTCAGAGAACAAAAATCCTTGCTTAAGTTTGAAACTTTCATTGCATCAATCAGACTCCAATCTGAAAGCTTCAACAACAACAAAAAACAACAAAGCACCAAACTCTCGTGTGATTCAGTATAATCAAGTCACTATACCTTCAACAGGCCTAAGAAATTATATTTCAAACACTTATGTATTGAAATTTCAAAATGAATTCTAGAGACAAATATAATAGAAATTCATTTAAAGAGTCTATAAAATTCATTGTAGCTCTTGTCATTATGTAATATTTTAATGAATACTTCTAGTATGATTGATGATTGATTAAGGTAGTATAAAAGCACTTTTAAAATCATACAGCCCTAAAATGTGAGTCATTAGTTTTTTCATTATTAACATGTGTTGTTCAGTTGTGTTCAACTTTTCATGACCCCATGGAATCTGTACCCTATAAGATTTTGTTGACAAACATATGGGAGCAGTTTGCCATTTCCTTCTCCAGTGTATTTAGGCAAACTTTTAAGTGACTTCCCCAGTTGGGGTGTTTGAGGCTGGATCTGAACTCAGGTCTTCTAGACTCCAGGCCCAGTGCTCTAACCACTGAATAATCCAGCTGCCTCTTATTAACATATGGTACTCTATAAAATGTTTCTGCACTGAGAAAAGACTTTTATAATAAAAAATAATAATATCTCTAAGTTGTATTCCAATTAAATTTTTCTCTAGTGTTTGTTTAAGTATTATTGTGTATTATTCTGCTTCATGTACCCTATGTTGCAGTCAGATCAGGGTGCCTCAGGATATAGTGGGTTGTAGCTCACTGGAGGTCTTCAGGCTAAGTACATATGACCATGTCCTCAAGTTTGTGATGGAGACAATTATTAAGTTTGGGTTAAGCTAGATAGTCCCTAAGATCATTTCCTACACTGGTTTCTTTTTCTTTTCCTTTTCCTCTTTCTCTTCTTTTTTTGACTCTTTTCTTATGTCCCATCTTACCTCACTTTCACTAAAGCTCAGCTCTTGATTCTTATAGTCTATAACAATGACATAGAAGATCTGATTGGAAAGACTTTTGAGTTTGGACAAAGTGATAGATTGCCTATGTGTTATCGCTTCTGAGTTCAGAAGGGCTCATCATCAGAATAGCTACAGGGTTAAAGATTTTCTGCGAAATTACAGAAGGTTGGTAAGCTGAGACAATGGAGGGAAGCTTGATGCTAATTTTAAAAAAGAGAAGATACACAGAAGTGTGCTATATCCCTGAAAGAATGCAGTCAGAATTATTAAAGCTGATGGTGAGTTGAAGCTGGTGAGGAAAACTATGGAAAAAAAAAAGGAGGGGTATTTGAACTATTTGGACAAAAATAGAAGTATCACAGAAGGAATGAGACAGTTGCTCAGCTTGTCCAGACAATAATAGAAAGAAGAGAGAACTACTTGATTCTTAATTTGCTCAGTGTTTGTGTCTTTGTGTGTGCACATGTGTGTGTGTGCGTGTGCAAGTCATGTGTCTAAGGAAAGAGAATGGGAGGGGAATTTGATCATCACCAACTAAAACTGGTGATAGTGAAGGGACAGAAAGATAGACAAAGTCTCACATGCACTTTTCATTTGGGAGAGAACAAATTTCAAGGCATTCTATGGAAGGTGCTTGTACTGAGATTTTATTGGGTCATTTAGCCCAGAAGGAATGAACCACTCTCAGGAACGAAATTCTGAAAATAAAAAATGAGATTATGCCAATGAGAAAGAACATTTTGTCTGAGAAGACTACAGAGGATACACAAAAAATTAATCAATCTACTTAGATTGTGAAAGCATATTTAAATCCATGTGAAAAATATATGTTAAAGTATCTGCAAATAACAGGATTGGAAAATAGTTTTGAGAATGCTAAAAATACAGAATAAAGTGAGAAGAGGGAAGAATCCAAAACATAAATACAACTGGGTTTTTCAAGGTCTATTTTTGTAGAAGGGATAGGACTACCAATCAGGGGAAAAAGAACAATTATAACTAATAATAGGAGATAAAAACTGTACTTTTAAAAAAAATCTCTTCTGTTTCTAGGTAGAGAATTACATTTAGATTGGGAAAGATAGCAAAAATTCCTAATAAGTAGTTGCTACTTAAGGTAGGACACTGGAAGAGATTACTTATAACTGCACATGTATAATTCAAGGCACCAGATCAGCTACATCCTTGAGCACTGAAAGAAATCATAAGTATGATTGCTAAGTCAGGGATATCTGAAAGATTTTGAAGAGGTACTAGAAGGATTTGGAAAGGCTATATCTTGATCTGATTCTCAAAAAAGGAAAGAATATAGATTTTGAAAACTATAAGCTGTTGAGCATGAATTGGCATATGTCAAAAGTCTAGAATTTATTAAAAACATGTCAAGTGACTATTTACAAAAAGGAATCAGGAATCTCACCAGCTTGTTTTGGTGTCACAATGAAAACTCACTACTTGAACTGGGGTATTTGAGTGGTTGAATTCTTTTGGTACAGATTTGTGCCCTTTTTCCTTGAATTTTGGGGCTCCCAGTACCCCTAGACTGCAACATACCTATGACACCTGAAGACTGAGAAATTGTCATCAAAGTTAATTCCTTTTCATGTGTATCATTTTTCTTAACTGACAAATTATGGATCATTACTAGAAAGTTGACTGAACCTGTGACATAATTGATATAGAGGACTCCTAGAAGAGGAATCTCCTTTTCTGATTCAGGTGCCCAAGCCACAAATCTAAAAGAGAATGACTCCAAATAATCTTCAAGCACAGACTCGAACATGTGCTCAATTTGAATTCTTAGCAGAAGTGAAGTAAGAATTTTTTTAAGAGTTACAAAAATATTTTATAAATGAAGAGTTGCAAAATATTTTATAAACGAAATGAGGGTGCTAGTGGAAAGAATTAGAAAACAATAGAAAATTAGCCATAACACAATTTTACATAAGTAACAGAATCCTTGAAAATTGGAATGAATCAAAAAGAATTTGCTGTGTGACAGTAAGAAATATTAAAGCAAAATCAAAAAACTTAAAAAGAAGAAAATATAAGGAATTAAATATGTGAAAGAGCTGAACTGGAAATACGAATAAAGCATCTGTGTCTCCTGGGAAAGTTCTGGAAATTTCACTTTTTTATGTTCATGTCTCTCAGAAAATTTACACCTTTACTTGAGCCTATGTAATGTTACAACACAGAATAAATATCTTCAAGATGTTAAGAAAAGAAAGGAATCTGTCATCCACAAAAACCAGTATGATTTCAATGAGAAAAACACATTTAAGTTTAAGCTTATTATCTTTTTCGAAAGTGTTCTTTAAAGTGGTGGATCAGGGACATTCTGTAGATATAACTTACCAAAATTTTGCCAAAATATTTTAATACAGTATTTTGTAATATTCTTATGAGAAAGGTAGAGAGATGTAGACAGCATGCATAATTAGATGGACTTGAAATTCATTGGATAGCTGGACTCAAAAATAGTTATTCGAGGTTCAAGGTCAACTTGGAAAAGAAATTTCAGGATAATTCCCTAGCAATCTGCTCTTGACCATGTATGTTTTAACACTTTTATCTGTTATTTGCATAAAGATGTAAATCTCAAAACACCCTAGATGATGGAATCAGAATCTGAAAAGATCTTGACAAGTTAGAACAATAGGATGAATCTCAAAAAAATAAAATTTATTAGGGATAAGATAAAAGGTTCACACTTGGGTTCAAAAACTTAGGTTTCTACCTATAATGTGGGGTGGAAAAGTTTGGACAACAGTTTATATAAAAATTTTGATGGTTATGCAATTGCAAACTTAATGAGACCAAAATGCGAGAGAAATGCCAAAAGAGCTAGAGAAATTTGGAGAGCATTGAGAATTATGGCTTATAGGAATAAGTAGACAAAGATCCCTCTTTAATCTACCAAGAGTGATCATATCATGAGAATTGTGCTGTGTTCTTAGTACTCCAGTTTAAAAACAATAATTTACAGATGGCAAGAATGCAGAGAAGGGCAACAGGATGGTGAAGACTCATGGAGGGCATTACACTTGTGTTCAAGTTCTTGAAGAATTATTGTATGGAAGATGGATTGACTTGCTCTGCTTGGCCTCAGAAGAGAGAACTAGGAATAATTTGTAGCAAAGAAGTAAGCTTAAGTATGAAAACCTTCTTAACTATTAATGTTATCCCAAGT
>JAQQSK010008365.1:0-13537 GCA_028658325.1 Potorous gilbertii
AAACTGACACTGATAAGCTAGACATCCAGGACCTTCCCCAATGTAGGACCTTGATAACCTTAAAAGTTTGGTCTCATACTGCTCCCTTCCATGAACACTTCCATGAACATCCAAACTTGGCTACCCTTGGCTCACTACAACCCCACCCCCCACTTTCTTGCCTGAGCTCTTTAGTCAGGCAGTTGCCAAAATCTAGAATATACTTGTCCTGTCCCTTAAACCTTTAATGCCAATCTCAAATACCATCATCTTCCGTATTGAACTTTTCTTCCTTAAACCATGTTATCATTTTGAATCTATTTTTATACACTTATCAAGTATCATTAAGCATGCTCTAATAGTTGGAGTTATCCTTGGGAAAATCTAGTGGTAAGTTGTACCTTTAACATATATCATGGGTGTGGAGCCCTAGGCAAGTCTCATGATGTCTAAGTAGCCTTGAAAACTTTTAAGTCTAAAGTTGAAGAGAAGATGCCAGTCATTGAAAGAATTCATTCAATAGGAGTACCCTAAATTAATGGAATCATAGGTCAGTTCAAATTAAAAAATTACTATCCAGTCTCCCTAAAAGACTTTCTTTTGCGGGGTTGGGGGTGGGAGACAGCAGGAGTGATTTCACAGTAGGTAAAAGTCTCGATTCTCCTCCTATTTTTGTAACTTCTTAGTAATTGTTCCCCAATTATATATTCCTAGCTACCAATCCCTCCTCTTTCTCATTCTCCTCTTCCTCTCCTTTTCCTCATTGTTGTTATTCTCTTGCTGTATCTGTCTCTATGTCTCTCTCTCTCTCATTATGCCTCTCTTCTGTCTCTCCCTCTCTGTGTATCTCTCTCTCTTGTCTCTTCAACTCTCTGTTTCTGTCTCTCTCTGACTCTGTTACTCTCTGTCTCTGTCACTGTCTCTCTGTGTCTCTGAATCTTTCATGTCTCTGTCTTTCTTTTTGTCTCTGTCTCTTGTTCTCTCTGTCTCTCTCCAATCTTATTCACCCCATAATTTAGCTATTACCTCCCTACAGATAACTCCAATTCTAGTCCTAACCTCACTTATAGACTCAAGTCTCATCCTCAACTTCTTCTAATAGCTCTTTCCCTGGTTACTTCAAGTGAAATATAATGAAATTGACCTGGACCTTTGGGACAGGTTATCTGCAGATTTTCCTGCCCCAACTCTCTCTGCACTTCAATCCATAGCTTTCATATTTTTGCCAGCATAGTTTCTCTTATACAGCTGTTTGTATGTCAAGCTCAAAAATCTTCAGCGTCCCTATACTGCCTATGTCAATTCAAATTCCTTTGATGATGTTTAAGACCTTGTGTAGTTTGGCATCAGCTTTCCTTTCTAGAATTATATTTTTCTCATCCAAACACTCTATGAGCTAGCTAAACTTGATTACATTATTACTAGAACATATTTGTCATTTCCATGCCTTTGTGTTTTTACTTTTGCTGTTCTTTATGCCTAATATGTCAGCTGTCCTCTTCACCAGCTCTTTTAACACTAATATTCATTAAAGCTCAAATCTCTGTTAATACCTATTAGCATGAGTTTTCTTCTTTTAACCTAACATAATACTTATTTTGTGTTTTGCTGATATCATTGTTATCTATTATTGGGAATCCTGGTCACTATTATATGTATTTTTGTTTCTATATGCACAATGAAAACAGTATCTTAACTAATTTTTGCAGTTTCCTCAATGGCAAAATAAGAGTTTTATATGCATAAAGAGCTTCATGAAAGTTTGTGGGCTTGAACTGAACTGAAATAAATTTAACCTGAGAAAGTTCTTTTGAGTATTAAACTCATTATAGTTGAGAAAATTTTATCTGGGCATTAGAACATAATAATTTCAATCAATTTTTTTACTCTCATTAAGATTTAATAATAGGGCAAAATGGAAAAAAACCATTTTCATATTGTAGTGGTTTGCAATATTGTCCTTGTAAATAGGAGGAAAATATTATAAGAAATGGTTATTTAAAACATTAGACATATTGAAATGAAGAAATTATGAATTTTCAACTAAAACTTGACATGGGTAATGGTTTCTGCTTTTTAGTTTATTTTCTGTGTTATCTTCTTTTATTAGAACATCAGCCTCAAGAGGAGAATAAGAGACTTAATTTTTCTGCTTATACCTGTTTTTCTATGTTTAGCACAGTGACTGATATTACAGTAAGTGCTTAATAAATGCTTATTGATTATTTTAAGATAGAGCTAATAATTGATCATCTCTGGACAATACAATGTGCATAACATACTTTTCTGTTTTTAAAAGAACTCAATTTTACTAGTGGCAAAAGGGAATATATTACCTAAATGAAGTTGTGGTTATGAATGCCAAATTCATATTCTTTAGGCAATTGATTTCTGAACAAGTACATGTGCTGCTAGCCTTGTTTGGGGAGGCAGGACACATGTGAGATTTGGCATTTCTTTCTGCTACATTGGCATTAGGTGAGTGTTAGGCTTTCTGGATAAAGGAAAGACAGGAGGAGTGAACCATGAAGAGATAAAAAATAACGGATCATGGCTTTGTAACATCAAAATATATTAAATGGATACCTTAAAAGAAATCTTATATGAAAGTCAAATGGATTATGTACTTTTACTCTCTTTTTTGAGAGGGTTATAATTTGGCAATATCAATAAAAATTTTGGCACCTGTTATAGGAAAATCACTGAACTAGGAGTGGGAATAGATTAAAAAATACTCTGCCCTCGGAAATTTATAATCTAGGTGGAAGGATATGTTTACTCTGTATTACAGTATGTTAGCACTTGATGCTGCCAAACAAGTCTTTCAAATATTGTCAGTGATTTCATTCTCACCTTTCCCTTACCCAGACAGCTGGACCATTGGTTCATCTTATTTTGTGCAAAAATTTCATATTGACCTCCTCTGAACCCATGTCATCAACTTGCTTTTTAACATTCCATCTATTGTCCATCTATTGTATGTGAAATATATATCTCATGTCTATATTATATAATTGATTCATCTAGGTATCTTTCAATCTACATTTTAATTTCTATATATTGGCATAGACATATAGATCTATCTTTATATTTTGCGTGTGAGAGAAAGATTATAAATGGGAAAAATGGGCCTCAAAATCATGATAAACTGGATTCCAGCACTGTCTTTGATATATTCTTGCTGTGTAAAACTGGGCAAATCACTTATTCTACCTATGCTTCAAACAATTTTTTAAACTAAAGTAGATAGAAATTTGCCTGTCTGGGTGAAAATGTATCTATACTCTTACTAAGGCCTGGATATGGGCTGCTCTTTCCTCCAAAAAACATAATTATTGCTATTTTTCTTTTTATGAACATTCATACATACACCTCCCCAAGATTTATTCTTGCTTTTATAACCAACTTGTATTTTCATCAATATTATATCCATCTGTCTCTATCATCAGCTAGATACTGAAAGACATAAATCATGATGGGGAGAAAACAACCAATGTAAAGTTTTATTTGAATTTTGCAGATATTATCTATCATATATGCATTATTACATAAACTTTTTATGGTACTAGTTTCTTAATGTGAAGTAAAAATGTTCAATTTTTGACCTGAAACAGCTTAAATATATTTAAATGAATAATTTTGCCTTTATCATTCTCCACATGGGAATATGTTATTTATGTGTGTATATATATATAATATACATTATTAGTGAAGATATTTTTGTTTGTGTTGTGTTTGCTGCAGTACTAAGGGACTCATCTCAGAAATTATTTGGGAATAAGTTTATAATATATCAAATTTTCTATCCTTTCAAGTATGAGAGTCTAAGTTGACCTAATCTGGCCTATTTTCCCTTTAAGGCACAAACATTCCTCCTGAGAGATTATTCCATAATTAAATAATTTCCTTTTTAGGTCATGCACTTTTATATGTATTTAGTCTAACTTCTTTTCTCATTTTAACCCATTATTCCTAGCATTAACGAGGAGTAACATTGCTACTTCTTCATTTTGTGCTTAGTGTTGGATTCATTTAGGCCCAGAAATCAGCAATTTTGTCTCCTTATAGCTATCAATTCATCCTACAATGTACATTTAACTTTCTTAATTGTACCTTAAAAAATCAGCTTTTTTCATTCTCTTAATCTCTCTCTCTCTCTCTCTCTCTCTCTCTCTCTCTCTCTCTCTCTCTCTCTCTCTCTTTCTCCCTCTCTTTCAAAATTATGTGTATAGCCTCATATTTATGTATATTTTCTGGAACTGTAATGACCCCAAATGAATGTAGTGGTCTATTACCATCTCACTTTGTTCACTTGTTCGGTTACATCCAACTCTTTGCTATCCCATGGGTCATAGAATGTCAGGACTTTCTGTCTTCCACTAACTACCAAAGTCTGGAAACATCCATTCTCACTTAAAGTTACCCATTTCAGTCCCATGAAACAATGCATTATCTCCTTAACACTTAAACAGCAGTGGTCTTTTTAAAAAAAAGTTATTATATTGCTTTTTATATGAATTAAGTGGAATGGATATAAATGACTTTTGTCTCTGAATTGATGAACAAAGGGACGGGTGGAGGGATTTGGTGGAACCTGTTGACTTATATGGTCTCTTCTTTTGGTTATTTGTAATTATTGTTTCTTTCCAATCTTCCAATCAACTTAAGGTTTAACAATTGTCAACTACATACAAAGCTCCATACTCCATGACAAGTTACTATTTTTTAAATGGATACAATATGAGCTCTACTTTGAATGAGTTGAGGTAGGATGGATCTTCATATAAAGCTAGCATCTCAGTAGAGCCCTGAAGTATGGAAAGGACTTGGAAAGTTCATTCCAAGCAAGGGATAGCGTGAATCAAGGTAGGGGCACTGAAGAGGAAGAGTAAGAATGGAAGCTAGATAGTAGGGTGGAGTAAAAGAAATGTAGTATCTTGAATTTGAAAGAGACTTCAGAAGCTCATGGAATCCATCTTTTATCTGAATAAGAGTCCCTTCTTTAACAGTGTTGACAAGTGACCATCCATATTACTTCTGAAGATACCCACTGAAGGGGTTGCCACTACCTTTCAAGGGAAGTCACTATACTTTAGGGCAGCTCTAAAAGCAAGTTTTGTTTTTCTTAAATGTCATCTAAACTTGTTCTGCTGCGGCCTATTGTTTCTACATGTGTCCTTGAGGATAAAGCAGGGGTTAAGTGATTGCCTAAGGTCACGCAACTAATAAATGTCTGAGATCATATTTAAATTCACATTTTCCTTAGTCCAGCTTCAGCACTATTTTCACTGTAACACTTATCTACCTCTAGAGGGCCTATAATTAATATGAAAATGGTGTATTTTATTTCATTTCATTCTAAGGATCATTTTATTATTTTTCTCCTTGCCACAAATAAAGTTAAAAATATATTCATACGTGCAAGGAAAATAAACTTAAAACAATATTTGTAATCAGGGATAGCAACCAACCAGTTCACTAAAATCTACCAGTTTCAGTCTTTAAGCTTTACCGGTAAATTCCCAAATGAGTGCCACTACCATACCTTTCAGCTGAAGCTTACTAGGATTTGTTTGCTTATGGCATACCTGCTTCAAAGAAAGTTGGACATAAACAGGTAAGAAGGGTGGCACTGATTTCTATAAAAGATTCTGCCACTCACTAAATGGTTCCTTGCCAAAGTGTTCCTTTGAGTGGGTCTCTCTTTCTGCTTCTTCTCTCTTTTTATGATTTCCTTGAGTAAATTAAATGGAATGTCAACTCCCATTACCAGCATTTTGTGTATACTGCTGCATTTGCCTTTGGTATAACTAAAACAACTATATTCTTGACAATCAAGCTTGAGAGCATCTAAGTAGTCTTATTCAGATAGTACACAGTTTAAAAAAAACAACTCAGATGACTGCTTTTCTTGTCCATGAATCATTCTTCTGACTTTTAGAATGTTTCTCCCTTTCAGAAACAGATGCATTTAATGACACTGCAATCTAAATATATATAGTAGTCTCTAGAAAAGGCCCAGTGCATGACTATATAATCTCACAAACTCAGGAGTACTAAAGAAATCAGGAGAATGACAGGTGCTTAATGGAAGTGCACATATAAACAAACTTTTGTGTTCCTGCAACTTTGTATAGTGCTGGGGGCTGAGGGGTGGGTGGAGTTAGATAGGTAATTTTATACTTCTCATCCAAAAAAGAGTCAATTGTGATCATTTTGTCAATAGTATGTAGATTCATGTCATGGGATGTAGTCTGCTAAGAACTTAGTGGATGCCATAGAAGTAATTTTAATTGAGATTTTTACAACCATTTGATAACAGTGTTTTGATCACTGTAGTTAGGGCAGGATTCCAACAGTGGCCATAAAATCTGTGACTAATCCACTGAGTCACCCAGTCCCTGTCATATTTTGTTTAATGGCCCATGCTGCCAGGAATTATTACAGCTTTCTAGTAATAATTTTTAAAAAGAGAAACTTTGTAGACACAAAAGATGAATACAAGTTTAAAACTTATGTTTGTAAAAAGACAGTTAATAAAATATACCCTGGCCAGGGTAGGCAATGGAATTTTTTGTTTTCTTTATAATGAGTATTCAGAGCTTTAAATCATATACAGTATAAGGTAACGATGAAAATTCCAACTTTGCTTGGCTAATGTTTGCAGGGCACTTACAGATGCTAGAATAATCTCTAATGTTTTTGCTCAATCTGCTCTGGAGATGGATGAAATAAATAGTTTAAACTAATTAATGTAACACCAGCTGTTACAAGTGCTTGGCAGACGTCTGTGCGTTTTGATGGGCAGAGAGCGGCTGTTGTACTTGACTTTATTTTAGTACAATGTTGATCACAGTGTAAGCTGGAATAAATGACAAGCCAAAGGAAGGAACAGAGAATGAAGTCCATGTAATGCAAAATAAATATCATCTTTTTCTCTGAAAAAAATATATCTATACATATAATGTTTTTAGTTGCTGAGAACCTGGAAAAGGAAATATTACGCTCTCTGGAGTTCGTTGTCATAAACCTTTTGATGGCAAATAGGTTTAACCAGCCCAATAGCAGTAATATGGCAGTGAAAGGTTAGAGAAATGCATACACATGATTTTGAACCATCTTGGTTTTCAACAGTCCCAAACAACCTAATTGATTCAGTGTATTCCATGTCAGCTAGATGCTTTTGGTTTCTCTTTCTGTCAATTAAATGCCATTCTAAAGAAAAGAATCTATTGTTATCTAAAATGGATAGGGATATAAATATGATTATAGCATTTTAACAGCTGTAAATTAGATGTTTGGTGGTATAATGTGTCAAATTGTAGTTTTAAGAGGTGTTGCTCTTTAATTTTTATAAAATGTTACACCTTTTTGGACCCTAATTTCTTCTATAAAATGACAGATACAGAATATCCAGGCTCCCTTCTAGGTCTTAATTTTTTTTAACCCAGTATTCTTCATGAAATAAAAGCACAGTGCATCCCAAAATCTAAATGAGTATATTCTACTGTAACAGAGTGGAAGGAATTGGATGATTTCATTTGGAAGAAAGTTTTATTTGTCATTCCTTTGATGGGGGGAGGGCCATTATTATGCTTCTTTTTCCATAAGATTTAACAATAAGTTTAAATAGCCACATAACTTCTCCTTTAAAGTTGGAGGGCAGAAATTTGTGCTCTGACAGAGAAACAGTGGTGGTTATCTCAATGTGTGCCAGCATTAAGATAACAGTGTCATTGTACAGATTGTTACCCTGTGAATATGTCTAATAAGTTATTATAACGTGTGCTGAGCAGATGGCAAGTGTGCTCCTGAAAGAATTGATGGATGGGATATGATGTCATCAGTGAGATGACAAGGTTCACAAGGTACTTGACCTCCAAGAATAAGTCCTAACTGGTTAGAATTCTAAATGGTGAACCTTGGTGACACTGGCTAAATGGGAAATATGTGCAATTTGTATTTCTTTATGGTTGTGTTTACCCCCTTCACTGAACTCCACATAATGGGATTTGGTCCCTGAAGACTCAGAGATATTGTTGGAGGGTTTCACCCTGTAACCTTCAGTGGATTTCAAATACAAATCCACACATCTAAACTTTAACAAAATCACAGTGAATGTTATTTATGAAGTCAGGTTCAGATCTTTGCCTTTTTTATATGTATATATGCAGAAAGAACTTAGTTAAGACATCCCATTAATTTTAACATGTTATCACAAAATAGCAAACTGCTGACTCCATGAAAATATTCAGTGCATAAAATTAAACTTTTATATTTTCATTAGAATATGTTCAAATATATACAAGGCTAAAATAAGCTGTCAGGGATCATAATGTTGTCTTTATATTTTAATTATGCTTTACTTGCACTTACCTTGGTGACAAACCTAAACACATTTACATTTTTATTTCAATATTATCATTTAAAAATTTCAAATCCCTTAAATATCTATTTACCATTACTTAGGCAATAGAATCTAGCAATTATGCAATTGGGTGGAAAGTGTTATTTTGCCAAGCAGTTTAAGTGATGTTGCTTTTCAAACAAGGAATCGCAGTTTATGCAGTTGTAGAAGAGGAAATGAGGAAGAAATCTGGTCAGAACAAAGGTAATCTCACCATGTAGGCTCTTAGTAAAGAAATGAAGAAATACCTCTTTTCTTGCCTTCTTGCAGTGGGATATGATAAGGAGAAAAGAGTGAAAGATAGAGATAAAATAAAAGGTCTACAGTAAGCGGCCAGTTTCTAAAAAATAATTCATATATATATATGTATATATATATACATATATATACATATATATATATACACAGAGAGAGAGAAGTTGAATGTATGTTATTTTGTTTCTTTTTAATAATTTAGTTTTCACTTGAAATAGTCCCCATTTTATATCAGTGAGTAGCATGAGTTTTATATTGAAGAACAGAAAAGAAATGACTTTGTAAAGATGTAGTTATAAGCACAGGAATGCAGTTTGATATGCTATATTCCATAAAAGTGAGTAGTGTTTTGAATATTAATTTGATAATGAAAAATGTAATTACAATTGTACATATAATAGATACCACCAGATGTTAAACAGAATATATGTAGAAATTATTTCAAAGTTATTAAAATGATACAAATAATAGTTATGCCTGCATGAGTTTAAAGTATGACGAGTAAATGAAGTAGATTCATCTAATCTCATAACTTTTTTCCTATGACTTTGTTGTCCCAGGGCCATTATGATGAAAGTTGCACAAATGTACTATTGTACTTTGTGTGTCCGCATTTGTGATATGTCTAGCAGTAAATAAAGCACTCTAGGTCCCTAAATTACTTTAAAATGGCAGCAATACTTACACTATAGTTGCAAATGTTATAACAATGAATTAATTTTTGAGCAATTACTATGGTAATATAGATTATAATTTAGATCCACCATTATCACTTTAGCTGTCTCAAAGCCTATATGTTAAAACTGGTACTAAATTTAATAAACCTATACTATCTTTTATTACAATCTAGTAACTGATTAGCATAATTAAATAATTTTCTGTCACTGTGTATGAAGAGATCAAAGGAGCTTATCAAATAATTTGATAAATTATTCACATGAGTTTGCTATTTTTAATAAAAATGAAATAACAGAATCCACATCTCATATCACATTGTCACTAAGTATTGATTATGTGGCTAACCCATTTTCAAGGGCTGACTGTTCTTTACTGAACCTGATCTCTTCTTATGCCTGAATCATATAAAATATTAATACTAGGTAAATGAGTGTTCACTGAACTCTCCTTGCCATATGGCCCCTGTGGAGGATAGAGGGCCCTGGACAGCCTATGGACTTGGGTTGCCATATGGACCTAGTGGGAAAAGGTAAGTATTACATACAGAACAAACCCACCATATGGACGGGGTGGAGCACTCTAATACCTCTTTATCCCGGGGCATTTATACAAAAGAATAAAAACACATAAATAATACATGGCATTAAAAAACCCTTGAAAATGGATCAATTGTTTAGATTTAATATGATGCTTTCTAGCAGTGTCCAGCCCTATATAAGTAATCAAGGTTTATTTTGAAATGGAAAAGACTGTCATCAATCATTTACCACTGACATTTTTACATTGCTTTTCAACATCTGCTCCATAATAGTATAGCGCATTAATATACTTAACACCATATTAAATGTGAAGCCTAAAAGAATATATATATATAACACATTAAAATGTGGTTTCTAAAGATGGTTTGCTCTTACTATACTTTCTGAAAATATTTTATTACCAGTACCTTACAATCCATACATGCTTCACTTTGTGTTAATACACAGAACAGATGAGATGAAACATATGAGAGGAATGGTTTTTCCTGGTACAATTAAACCTTATTAATTTGGCCTCACTAATTTAGGAGCTATGATAATTCAGCTTGGGCTGGGCTGGTTTACCTTTTATGCTAGGTATGAAGAAAAGATTAACCAAACCAATTAATAGAGTAAACAAGATTATAGCAGGTATGTTTAACCCACTTAGAAAACACACTTTTAAAGAACTTTAGCACATTCATTGAATACAAATGATATTATGAATTACAGATGAGTCTTATCTAATTATTGAGACAGGCCCAGTAGAACCTATACTTAGAAATATTTCCTTAGCAGTGACTCTATTTCATTTAATGTAATAAGAATTGCCTTTCTGTAAAGTTTTCTCCAATTCACACATTCATGAATTTCAATCTTTTCTTTACCTCAATTAATATAATGTCTTAAAATCTGGCCCGAAATTCTGACACAGATTTCTAGTGGGGAGAAGGGGGGAATCAGAGATATTCTTTAATGATCTTTACCTGAGGGAGGTTCATAAAATAGAATGAAAGTGGAGGAGAGTTTAGGTAGAGAGGTTAAATTCAACAACATCAGAAAATACTTAGAAGCACTTATTTTGTCCAAGGCACCATGCTAGCTTCTAGACATAGAAAAAACAATTAGGCAATAAACATGTATCAAGTGTGTATTACATAACATGCACTGTTCTAAGCCCTGGAGAGACAAAGGAAGTCAAAAGACAATCTCTCTTTTTAAAGAGGACCCAGACTCATGGGGGAGATGGCATGCAAGTAACCATGTACAAACTTAAGTGTGTATGTGTGCCTGTGTCTGTGTCTATGTCTCTGTCTCTGCCTCTCTCTGTCTCTACCTCATAAATAACAAACAATATATTAAGGTTTTTTATGGAATTTGGGATTCTAACTGGTATTTGAAGGAAGCCAGAGAAACCAGGAGACAGAGATAAGATTCTGAAGAGCCTTTGCCTGTGAGTAACTTACATTGTATTTAAGAAGACACAACAGTGCTCTCTCTTTCTCCCTCCCCCTCTCTCTCTGTCTGTCTCCTTTTCTCCCTCCCACATTCTCTGTCTCTGTCTCTGTCTCTGTCTCTCTCTGTCTCTCTCTCTGTCTCTCTCTCTCTCTCTCTCTCTCTCTCTCTCTCTCTCTCTCCCTCTCTCCCTCCCTCCCTCCCTCCCTCTTCCTCTCCCTCTCTCTCTCTCATCCTTACCCAAAGAATAATTTCAAGAGGGAGAGAGTACTCATAACTATCAGGAATAGGAGAAATATCACACAAGGGTGTCACAGACTGAGAATTTGAAGAAAGCAGAGATGAAGTAAAAATGTATTTTGTAGATGCAAGGCTATGCTAGGACAGTTTCACTAAAATATTAAGACCGTGCATGTCATCTCAACACTTTTGGTCAGAGGTAACTGAGACCTAAACCATGGTTGTGGCAGGGTAATGGCAATAATACCATGTATATTGTGGATATGACATACCTGTCTATACGATTCTTACATGCATTATCTTATTTGAATGAGGAATATGTCATAGGAAGTATTATCCTCATTTGACAGGTAAGAGAACGGAGAATCAGAGGTGTGAAATGACTACCCATCCTATGCACACTACTAATAAGTACCATATAGACACATATATATGGTATCTATCTATATATATATATATATATAGATAGATAGATAGATAGATAGATACCATATATATAAGTGTCTAAAGGGAGTAACATGAAATCTCTAGAAATATAGACTTCAGCCATTTGCTCAGGACTTTGAATTGTAACAAGTTTGTGTTTTCTTTTAATGCAGGGGTGGGGAACCTTCTTCCTAGAGGCCACATGTAGCCCTCTAGGTCCTCAAGTGTAGCCCTGTAACTGAATCCAAACTTCACAGAACAAATCGCTTCTGTGAAGTTTGGATTCAGTCAAAGGACTGAAATAGAGGACCTAGCCTAGAGGGTCATATGTAGCTTTGTTCTGTGAAATTTGGATTCAGTCAAAGGGCCACACTTGAGGACCTGGAGGGCCACAGGTGGCCTCGAGGCCATGGGTGCCCCACCCCCATTCTTGTGTCAGACTTGTGTTTGAAGAAGATTAATTTGGCAGATCAGTGGGAAATGGATTAGCAAGAGGCAACATTAGGAACAAGGAGATCCACTAGGAGGCTTTTGGATTAATCCAAGCAATAGGTGATTAAGACATGGACTAGGATGGCAGCCGTGTGAATGAAAAGAAGTGGTGAATGTTGCAGAAATCAATAGGTAGATTCAACGAAACTTGCCAATAGACTGAATGTGGGGGATGGGAAGAGGGCAAAGTCAAAGATGACACTACTGTTAAGACTGGGTGATGAAAAATAGTGGTAATTATATAAAAGAAATAGGGGGTTCTTGAAGAGAGTTAAAATGAGATCATACATTTTGTCTGAGTCAAAATGATATGGAGGAGACCTTTGGGTAACCTGACTAGATGACCAGTTAATAGTTGATGATATGGGACATGAGTTTAAAGAAGAGACTGGGAATAGAAATATTGGGAGTCAACTGTATTAACATGATAACTGTACCCATAGGAACTGAGAGTGTAAAGAGAAAGTAGGAGAGAGCCAGGATAGCCCTTGGGGACATCCTCTCTTAGGGCATGGGATATAGATAATGATCCATCAAAGAAAACTAAGGAACCTGACAAATAGGAGTAATCTAGGGAGAAAAAGCATTATGAAAAATGTGGAAGAAGAGAGAATTTAGAAGGAGGATGTTCAGCAGCATCCAAAGCTTAAGAGGATAAAAAAAAGGAACTTGAGAAAAAGTCATCAGATTTAGAAATTCAAAGATCCTGATTTTGGAGAAGACAGTTTTAGTAGACCAGTAGATAAGAAACTGGATTATAAGGGGAAAATGAGTAAAAGGTAAAGAGGTGGAGGCAATGGTCGTAGATAACTTCCTTCATAATCACCACTACGCCCAAGAGTTTGATTATGAAAAGGAAGAGATACCTAAGGGACAGTAGGGTCAATTAATAAGTCTTCTTTTTCCTTTTTCCCCGAAGGCAGATGATTCCAGGTATGTTTGTAAAAAGTGTAGAAAATGATAGTAGACAAGGCAAAATTTGACATGCTACAGAGGAGGAAAGGCAGATCAAAGAAACAAACTCTTAGAAAAAGATAGGATGGGATGGAATTGAAATCCTAAATTAGGAGGAGGGGAGAGGCTTGAC
>JAQQSK010008366.1:0-13537 GCA_028658325.1 Potorous gilbertii
CTGAAAAAAGTTTCAAGAGTTACAAATACTGTCTTTCCATGTAGGAATGTAAATAGTTCGACTTTAGTAAGTCCCTTATGATATCTGTTTCCTCTTCACCTCTTCATGCTTCTGTTGATTCTTGTGTTTGAACGTCAAATTTTCTTTTCCCTTCTGATCTTTTCATGAAGAATGCTTAAAAGTCCTCTATTTCACTGAAAGACCATTTTTTCCCCCTGAAGTATTATACTCAGTTTTGCTGGGTAGGTGATTCTATTTCTGTAAGGAAAATAAAATATTAAGTAAGTTGTCTAGAGAACTGCCAACATGACTGATACTTGAGCTTTTATCTGTGGACAAAAATTTTGGGCAACTATTGTAATTCTTTCCATGTCTGCTCCCCAAACATGACTTCTGCAAACATGCATGGGGCCTATTTTCATACTCTAAGTAAGATAAAATAAAAGCGAAAAAGACAGCATGGATGATAAACTTGAATCAACATTTCAACAGAATTGAATGATAGAAAAATTATAGTAAAAGAGGATTACGATTTTGAATAGATAAAAGAGTAGCTAGGTTGTATGGGGGATAGAGCACTGACAATGGAGACAGTAGAGCCTGAGTTCAAATGTATTCGCAGACACTTGACAGTTCCTAGCTGCATGATCATGGGCAAGTCAGTTGACCGGAATTTCCTCTCTCTGTCTCTCTGTCACTCTCTGTCTGTTTCTTGGTCTTTGTCTCTGTCTCTCTCTGTCTCTCTGTTGCTCTGCCTCTGTTTCTGTCTCTCTGTCTCTGTTTCTGTCTCTGTCTCTCTCTGTCTCTCTCTCTGTCTCTCTCTCTCTCTCTCTCTCTCTCTCTCTTTCTCTCTCTCTCTCTCTCTGTCTCTCTGTATTTATCTATCTGTGTCTGTCTTTCTGTATATATGTAATAATTGTGGGGTCACTTGGATTATTCCTCTAGGTTGTCCGAAAATTGATTTAAAAAAAAAATTCTGATAAAATTCAGCTAGTTGGGAAAGCGAACCAGAGAATTCTGTGACTATTTCAACTGATATTGGTAGAAAGAAAGAGAAGGAGTAGGGACAATTCTGCTCTGAACAGGATGTAGTTGAATAACCAGACACAGGTGACTGAGTTCATCATTCAAAATTTCTCAGGTAGTATTCCACTAAGGATCTTTTTCTTTGCCACTTTCTTTTCCTTATATACAACTGCTGTCACTGGGAATATCCTGATCATTGTGCTGTTCATTTGCAGCTCTGTTCTTCATACCCCTATGTATTTTTTCCCAATCAACTTGTCTGTGTTAGACACCATGTGCACAACCTGTGTTCTTCCCAAGGTGTTGGAAAACCTGGTTTCAGAAAAGAAGATCATCTCCTATGGTGAATGCACGGCCCAAGTATTCTTCCTTACCTGATCTGTATCTGGTGAGCTTCTTTTTTCACAATCATGGCTTACGACAGGTATGTGGGCATCTGCCACCCCTTTCACGACAGCACCATGATGAACAAGAAGATTTGTGTCCTTCTGGCAGATGTGGTATGAAGTGTCTGTGAACTTAATACGATTATCAGTAGCAGGTTTGATTATCCTTCTGTGGCCTCCACACTATTTTTCAATTCTTCTGTGAAATCCCCCCTGTGTTGCTTCTTTCTTTCACCTCAATGTACATGAACAATATCATGACAGTCCTTGCTGATGTCTTCTTCTCAGTTCTGAGTTTCCTTCTGACCATAGTGTCTTACTACTTTATCATCTCCAGCATCATGAAAATCCAGACCAGAGAGGGCAAGAAGACAGCATTCTCTACCTACTCCTCCCACCTGATTGTGTGTTTTATGCCTATGTAAGTCCCATCTCCAGGTATTCTCCTGAAAGTGAAAAGGTGGTGTCTGTGTTGTACACAGCAGTTAGCCACACCTTAAACTCTCTCATCTACACTTTCAGGAACAAGGATGTCAGGGAAGTCCTCAAGAAAGTTCCTCAATTTAGGAAGTGGAAACTTGCAAATTTATAGTTTTCTATATTTGAATGATTTGGACAGGTGTATTCTTACAATGATGGTCGGAAGTGCTAAGAAAAATTGATTTTCCAATATCTCAAATATTTTTCTTACTGTATAATTTCATGTTCTTGAGTATGAATGATACTTTATTCTTGTCCCCATAGATGTGCCATTTTTAGAAGCCTGCATTCAATATTGAGTTGGAATGTGAAATAATGCGGATCTGCAAGGGGGTTTAATAGTCTAGTAGACCAGAATTATATGGTGGATGATCTCTCAGTAATGGTAAAGCATAGGAGAGATTGACAAACAGACAAACACATGAAGAGAGAGAGAGAGAGAGAGAGAGAGAGAGAGAGAGAGAGAGAGAGAGAGATTATTCTTGTTATCAAACCTGCAAAGAACATATAAAAGACCAAGTTAAGATGAAGTCATTTAATTAGAAAAGAATATGTCTGCCACAATTACCATTGCATTGTTGACGTTGGTTGAGGAGTAGGAGAGAGGCAATAATACAGGAATTTCGCAAAAGAAACGATCAATAACCTTGGGACCACAGAATGACAAATGGACAGGCATGATAATTTGTATTGTCACATTGTCCTCACTGATAGCCCACACTGTACATGCCATGAGACAATAAACTATCTTACTCATGATAGTGGTATATTGGAGAGGCTGGCAGATGACTGCATACCGATCATAGGCCATGACTGTGAAAAGCAGGAGCACAGCTATCAAACACCAAGAGAGAAAATATATCTGAGCTATGCAGCCACCATCGGAAATGGTGTTCTTGATTATTAGGTTCTGCAGCAACTTAGGCACCACAGTCAAGAAAGAAAGAATATCCAGCGAGGCCAAATTTATTAGGAAAAAGTACATGGGAATATGGAGGCCTGGATTTAGAATCATCACAGTGATAATGAGTCTGTTACCTGTGAATACCAGTATAAAAAGTCCTAAGAAGAGGCTGAAGAGAAGGATCTGAACCTGAGGATTTTCAGAGAAATTTTGTAAGATGATCTCTGCCACTGAGGAATGATTATTTGATGCCATATGAGAATGTTGTCAGATTTCTTTTTGTCCATGAATTCCGACAACATCCAACCCACTATAGATTATTTTGTTTACTAAAGAGAATAAAAGGAGGATCTGAATAAAAATTAGGTAAAATAAAAATGATTTGGTTTTACAATATCAAATTTTGACAATCATCTAAGTATATTGCACCAAAATAGTGAAATCTTATTTGGTTTGTGTGAAATCTTCTCAATGAATTCGTTTTCCTCACCCCTCTACATCCCCAGCCACCCACAGAAATCATCATCATCATCATCATCATCATCATCATCATCAATCTTCTTCTTGTCCTTCTTCTTCCTTCAGGAAGTTCATGCTGTTTTTCAACTGACATTTTTTAGCACCTTCAATGCTTTTGTTCAAAGTTCTCCAAAATAGCCTAGCCGTGAAGTGGACCCGAGTAAGTTTCCTGGTATGATTGATTTAAATGATTCTTTGCAAGGATAGTATCAAACTGGGGAGGGACTTCTCCAAGGTCAAACAGAATGTTAGCCTGTGTAGGAGCTAGAACCCATGGCTCTTTCCTCCCATTTTGGTTCGTTATATACACCTCCAAATGCAAAACTAGTTTGGAATGTGCCTTTTCAGTATCTGAAGTCATTAGCCTCCATCCTTTAGTGAGGTGTTGACCTGCTTTTCATTCTTTTCTTGCATCTCTCTCATTTCTTTTCCCAGTTTTTCCTCCACCTCTCTAATTTGATTTTCAGAATCCTTCTTGAGCTCTTCCATGGCCTGAGCCCATGGAATATTTTATATTGGATGTTTGGTATAAAGAAGCCTTGACTTCTATGTCTTTCCATGATGGTAAGCATTGTTCTTCCTCATCTGAAAGGATGGGAGAAGATATCTGTTCACTAAGAAAGTAACCTTCTATGGTCTTAATTTTTTCCCTGTTCTGGGCATTTTCCCAGCCAGTTACTTCGAGTGCCCTCTCCACATCCACTTTGCCTCCAGATCTGGCCAGGTAGGGCTTAGGGGCTGAAATTCAAATGCTCCTTCCCACCCTTAGTGCTTTCAGCAGGGGCGGGGCTGGTATTCTGTGTGAGATTAAATTTAAATGCTCGGGGGGAGACAGGGCTGCCACACAGGTCTCAGTTCCCTCAGGAGGTTTATGTGAAGACCTTCAACAATGGATCTAAGCTCCTGACTGCTTTGGGAGCCTCTGTCTACTGCTGCCTCTGCTGCTGGCTCCCAAGGGGGTCTGAGCTATGGAGACACCCTACTTCCATCTTGGCAAGCTGAAAAGTCATTCTCAGTGACCTATGGCTCCTGTGGGTGGAGGGACCTGCGCTGTTGCTGGAGATTCTGTCCCTGAAGCCTGCTCAGATCTCTTACCCTCAGTGCCACGTGGCTAAGGCAAGGCTGAGCTCTGCTCTGGCTCTTGTACGCTACAGATCTTTGGTGTTGTATTTTCAGGGTACTCTGGAACAGAAATCTGCTCCACTCTGTTGTTGTGTGCCTTCAGCTGCTCCAGAATTTGTTTGGAGTTCTTCTTTACAGGTATTTTATGGGCTGTAAGTTACGAATTAGCATGTGTGTATCTTTCTACTTCATCATCATGGCGCCTCCCCAAGATGACTTAAAAAACAAACTTATTAATGTATTATTTTTTCATTTCAAACACATTTATAGACAATTTTATTTATATATTTCCTTTATTATTATTTACATATATTTATAGATTATTCCCACTTCATCAAACATCTTGTGTAATGAAATAAAATGAACAATACAATGACTTCATATGAAAATTCATGCAACATTTAACATCTGTAAGATTGCCGCCTCCCTATCAAAAAAATTGATAGAAAATCCATTGTCTCTTCCTCTCCCTAACCTCACTGAAAAGAAAAAGAACACATTTTTTTTTACCAAACATATATAATAAGCAAAACAAATTCCATCAATGCATAATTGTATGTATTATACATTTTTGTGCATATATATATATATATATGTAATTAATATACAATATTCAAAAAACATTTGCTGTTCAGTAACTTTTGATAATTCCAAAATGCTTTACAGAAGAGTTTTATCCTCTCAAAGGAACACTGTCAAGTCTTATGATACACCAGTTTTCCCACAGCCTCCTCCATGGTTGATCGTTTTCTTTTTTTGTTATCTTTACCATTGTGATGGGTGATGTGGAATCTCAAAATTGCTCTGATGTGCTCTGTTTCTAATTAAGAGTAAATTAGAGTGATTTTCACATTACTAAAGCTATTCTGAGCTTCTCCTTTGACATCTCTCTTATTATCTTAGGCCATGTATCAACTAGGGAATGTCTTTTAACTCTAAATTTGAATCAGCTCTGCAGTTATTTGGACTCTAGAGTTTTACAAGCAAATTTATTTATTGAGATGAACTTGCTATGAAAATTTTTCTTGTTAATTGTATCTCAAAATTACTTTTATGAGATTTACTTTTATGTATACTTCTAAAATTTTATATAATTAAAAATATTCATATTATCTTCTCTAACGCTCTCTTCCTTGTTGGGTCATGAAATTTCATCTGTCTACAAATCAGGCAGATAATTTTCCCCACGTTTTTCTAGTTTGTTTGTAGTATGATCTTGAACATTTAGGTCATCTACTCATTTACAGCTTATATTTGTCTGTGGTATGAGGACTCATTATTTAAGGGCAACAACAACAACAACACTGATGAGAAAATTAGATAGCAGTATGAAAGTTTCCTTATCTCAGCAGCTAAAGTCTTTGTGTTTATTAATTTGTAGGAAGCATCTAGGTGTTTCAGCTCATAGAGCACTGAGTCTGGAGTCAGAAAGAGTGTGACTTCAAATCCAGCCTCAGACACTTACCAACTGTGTGACCCCAGACAAGTCAAATAAACTCTGTGCCTCAATCTGCTAGGCATTTTAAAAGCAAATAATTTCAATATATTTTCCAAGAAAACCTCATGGACATCAACGTCTTACAGGGTCATGAAGAGCCAGGAATTAGTGAGGAATTAGACATATTTACTTCTCTGTGTTATGTACATAATCTGTTTCACTGGTTTGTCTTTCCCGTCAAAAAAAAAGGTAACAAATTACTTTTGAACTTCTAATTTATTTCTTTGTTAGACTTATTCAAGGTTGATAAGATTAAATTGAATTTCCTTCATTATTGCCATTTTATTGGTTTTTGTCCTCTATAATGCATTTAGATTTTCTTTAAGAATTTAGAAAATATGTTATTGAATGAATATACACTGTTTTAAAATAAATTCATTTTACTTTTCAACAAAATGCAATTTACTTGCCTAACTTACAATAAAGTATATTTTTTTCTGATGTCTTTCCTGAAGTTATAATGGACACCCTTGCTTTTCCATGTTCATCTGAGATATAACAGACTTTAATTCTTTATTTTAACTGTAAAAGTCTCTTGGTTTCAAGTATATTTATTGGAAAAGGAATTTTTTAAAAATTTACTTTTTAATTAATTCTTCAACCCTCTTTTATTTCATAGGTAAAGTCATGCCAAGTACACTGATTGCTATGATAATTAAATGTTTACTCCACTCCATTTTATTCTATTGTGCTGTTCCTTCTCTATACTCTTTTCTTCTTGTTTCTGTAAAGTTGTTGCCCTTTCCTCATTTTTAACCTTTTCCTTACTCTCCCCTCTACAAGCTTAAGTTTTGCTATGTTTAAAAACAAATAGCTTTCTTAATACCCCTTCTAACATATTTCTTTTTCTTTTTTGTATCTTCTTCCTTTTGCTTTTTTGTTTCCATCAGTCTTTGAGTATGTTTATAGATAAAACTCTGTGTGTGTTCTGGTCTTTTCACCAGTTTAGATTAAAATCTAATTGAAGATACAATTAATTCATTCTGTCTGTTTTGTACACATGTCTTCTTAAAAAATCCAATCATGTCTTAAAAAGCACTAATTTTGGTACCATCTCCCCACAATGTATATTCTCCAGCTGCCTCTTTTCTCTTTTTTTTCTTACATCTTTAAACCAAAACCATGTATCAGTCTTTGTCTCATTTGATTTCCTCTATAACCCCTGTTATGATAGGGTTCTAAAAGAAATCTTTTAACGGTCTCTTCCATCTACATCACACTATGAACAGTCCTATATGTATGTTTCAAAGTTCCTTTACAATTCTATTTTTTAAAGACTATTTGAAAATCTATTTCATTCAAAGTCAATATGAAAAATATTGGTTGATACATATGATACCAATTTTTACTGGATAAAGTATTCTTGGTTGTAGACTTCTTGTATTTTGCCTCACAGAATATTTCAGTCCATGTTCTCCATTTCTTTCAAGTAATAACTATTAAATTTTATTTGATCTTGATTGTGGTTGTTCAATATTGAAATTCCTTGTTTCTCGTTGCTTGTAATTTTTTCTGTTTTTCTAGAATCTCTGGATAATTTTTTGTATAAATTTATTTATTTAACTTTTTACATTTATTTTCACAGAATTTTGGCTTCCAAACTTTTCTCCCCATTTGTCCCCTCCCCTCACCCCAGTACACTGAGCATTCTAATTTCCCCTGTCACCAATCTGCCCTCTCTTCTATCATCCCTCCCTTCTCTTGTCCCCATCTTCTCTTTTGTCCTGTAGGGCCAGATAACATTCTATTCCCCATTACCTGTATTTCTTATTTCCTAGTAGCAAGAAAAATACTCGACAGTTGTTCTGAAAACTTTGAGTTCTTACTTCTCCCCATCTCTCCCTCCCTATCCATTCCCTTTGGGAAGGCAGGCAATTCAACATAGGCGATATCTGGGTCGTTTTGAAAATGACTTCCATAATAGTCATGTTGTGTAAGACTAACTATAATTCCCTCCATCCCATCCTGCCCCCCATTGTTTCTATTCTCTCTTTTGATCCTGTCCCTCCCAGAGTGTTGACTTCAAATTGCTCCCTCCTCCCAATGCCCTCCCTTCCATCATTCCCCCTCCATCCTGCTTATCTCCTGCAAATAATATATGGTCCTCGTCATCAAGAGGGACATACAGTCAAAGACAAAACAATGGGAAACGTGTATAATGTGATACAGAAGAATGTGGTTAAAGAAAAAGATTCATTTTTTTATTTTAATTTTTCATTTTTTAACACAGTTTATAATAGATAAAACAATTAAAACTTTTGGTCAGGTGATACTTCTTTTTGAAGCAAGAATCTTTGCCTTAAGAAATCATTAGCTGACATCTTAGCGGGGTGACAACTGGCTGAGAGTCTAACCTTCCTTAATAAAGGGCATACGAGGCAATTGAGAGGCAGCAAGCCCAGGAGAGATTCTGTCTTCTTTGTTATCTTTGCCTTAGCTCTCAGTGGGAAGAGGGAGAAAACAGGCATATGTTTACCTCCTACTGTGTGCCAGGTTTGTCCTAAGCACTTTTTACAAATATGGTTCCTATTGGAGTAAACTGAGGCTAACGGAGGTTGATTGACTTGCCCAGAGTCACACAGCAATAAGTGTCTAAGGATGCGTTTGAGCTCAGGTTTTCCTGACTCAAGGCCCAATGCTCTATCCACCATGCCCCTAGATGCCTCCTATTTAATGATAGTGACTTATAGTCATAAAAATTTTTGCATTTATAATGCACTTGGCAAACATTAGATTCAAATCACGTCTTTCATCTTATTACCTGGGTAATAAATCACCACTAGTCACAATTCTTTTGGTTTTAATTTGCATGTGAAATGAGAAAGATAGAGTCAGTGACCTTAGAAGGGCCTTCAGCTCTAGAACTATGATCCTATATTTGAACAGAACTTTAAAAGTATAACAAACTACGACAAAATGTAAGGGTGCAGGATCTCAGTGATGAGAACCAATGACAGCTGTCAATCTATGTTATAAAATACTTTCTGGACTGGATGCCACAAATAAGACATTTTTAATTTATTAGAGATAAAGTCTTTTTTTTCCTCCACTTTCTCTTGTGGTGCTTGCTGGTTTTAGGATGCTTTGCTTCCATTTCTCCATCATAGAATTACAGATTTACAGCTTAGAGGCCAACTAGTTCAGTTCTCATTTTGATGATGGGGAAATGGAGTCCGAGAAAAATTAGATGAGTTACCCAAGGCAATATAAGTAGTAAGTGCTAGAGCTGGGATTCCATATCATATCCTTATAAACAAAAATCCAGCATTTTTAGTTGGTCTTTGCCTATTAGACAAGTTTGGAAAATCTCTGGCTCTTGATTTAATTTTTTTTTCTTCTCCTTAGTGTCCTTTTTTCTGGTATACAGAAACAGTACCATGAGGGGGTGTTATTGTTGCCCATACCTGCAGGGACATGACAGGGTATTCAGTCACTGGTGGTGGTATTATAAAATGGAACAAAATGGGATTGTAGCTCCAGACATTTATCCATAAAATGGAGATAATAGTAGCCCCATCCTCCTAGAATTGTGATGAGGGTAAAAATGCAATCATATTTGGAAAACACTTTGCAAACTTGAAATAATCATGTAAATGTTAGCTATGAGCTATTTTGATAAGTGATTATAAGTGAAATGAAATACAACAAATTCATCTTTCTAGATGAGGAAACTTGGAATATCGTCTCTTTTAAAGGAAGAAAATTGTTAGAAAATACTTTATACATTACCAAAATTTCATTAGTAATTAAAATATTTTTCTTTTTTCAAATTGGTAATGCTTATTATCACTTAAAAGAGCAATATGAGTAAATGAATTAGGTAGTTCCGTGTCAGAGTTCTGGCAGATATTAAAGTATTATTGGGCAGATTGTAGCTTCTCCCTCTATTTTTTGTTCTGTCTAGTCCACAGAACTAGGCACGTCATAGACATGAAGCACAATTCTTTAAATTCCTTGCGTGTATTGCGTAGAGTATTGAATAGAATAATGAAATATTGAATGATACACTCAATGTATTACATAGAATAATTGACCAAAACATAGGACTAAAGTGTATTTCTTATCATTTGTGCATGTATCAAATAGAGTTTTCTGTTTCTAAAACTAAAAATTCTTTTTTATAAAAAAAAGAATTGCTATGATTGGGAAGTAATATCACTTAGAGGTAAAAGGCGATGACTAGGGATTGAATTTTATATTAATATCATTTAGAGCAATTGCTAATGATATTTTCATATGTCTTTTGACAGGTAGTGACAATTATAATATTTTTAAATATGCACTTCACTCTTTTTCTACACCAGTTTTTAAATTTGAATGTAAATATGTATATTTTGTTTTTTTTATAGCTCAGCTGAGGAAATCTCTCTTTTGGAAGATATCCACTGGCAGATCCAGGAGGAATCTTCTTGTCAAATGGCTGTGAGCAATCAAACCGTGGTGACTGAATTTATCCTGCAGGGTTTCTCTGAATCACCTCCACTTCAGCTTGCCCTCTTTTGTCTCTTCTCCTTCCTTTACAACGTGACCCTAGCAGGCAATGCTCTCATTGTGGTGGCCATAAGCCTAGATTCAGGTCTCCATACTCCAATGTATTTTTTCCTTGCCAACCTGGCCATCTTAGATATTGGTTGCACAACCACAGTTCTGCCCAAATTGCTGGAAAACCTTGTAGATATCCATCTCCTATGTTGGGTGTATGACTCAGTTGTTTTTTCTTACATGATTTTTGGGTGCTGAACTCCTACTTTTCACAGCCATGGATTATGACAGGTATGTGGCAATCTGCCACCCCTCCATTACACTACTATGATGAGTAGAATGGTTTGCATCCTCCTAGCTGGTAGTGTGTGGGCTATTAGTACCATCAACTCATTAGTACACACTGGCCTTATGGTACAGTTAACCTTTTGTTGCCCAAATCAAATTCCGCATTTTTTCTGTGAAGTACCTACTTTGCTACTGCTCTCCTGCACCTCTACATACCTGAACAATATCACGATAGCCCCTGCAGATGTATACTTTGGGGTGATTAATTTTATGCTCACTAAGATGTCCTATGTCTTCATCATTTCCAGCATCCTGAAGATCCGCACCACGGAGGGCAAGAAGAAAGCATTCTCGACCTGTTCTTCTCACCTCATTGTGGTCACATTATATTATACCACAATTATATACACATACATTCCCCCAAGTTCTGGGTCCTCCATGGACAATGTCAAAGTAATGGCTCTCATATACACTACTATCAGTCCCACTTTAAACCCTCTCATTTACACTCTACGCAATAAGGAATTCAAAACAGCCCTCAAGAAAATGTTTCCATTCATTAAATAAATAACTGTAATTTATTGGCATGAATTGGTTGTAAAAATACGATGTAAAAGTTTAAGGTGTATGAACCTTAGTTATTGGATTTGTAGAATGATTTTTACTCAGAATCTCAGAGCTGGAAGGGATGTCTGCGACCAACTTGAGCGTTATTACATCCCCTGTTCTACTCCCAACTTCCTTATTTCAGTTTCGGACCACACAACATCCTCTCAGTCTCCATAAGCTTATTTATCTTTGTGACCTTATCATTTCCTCATACTGAATCAGTTGTCAACCAAATTCTGTTGAGTTTTACTCTGCAATATGTTTCACACCATTTCCCTTCTGTTTGTCTGAAATCACACATTCCAAGTCGTGTCCTTATGATTTCTATTATTTACGATATATTTGATTATTCTATTTGCTTCTAATGTGTTCCTCCCTTCTGGTATGCAATTTGTTGTCCATACATAACTCTCCTACACTCCAGTTTTACCTATAACATTTTCCTACTAAAATGTTTTAGAAGATCCTTTTAAAAAATGGAGAGAAAAAATTTTTACTTTGAAGCTTAGAGTTCCTTGCAGTTCCACTATCTAAAACAATACATTTTTATCCATGTTTTACATAATTCTTTTCTGTGCATTCTATTTTCCAAAAAATCGGTGTTGCTGGTTTATTTTTAAGGGCAGTTAGGTGACATAATGGAGAGATTATTGGATTTGAAGTTAGAAAAGCCTCAGTTTGAATGCTATCTCAGATACCTATAGGTTTTGTGACCCCAGATAATTCACTCAACTTTTGTCAAGGTTAGTACCCACACATGTCAAATGAAAATAACAATATTTCCTTTCTCACAAGATCGTTGTTAATATCTATTGAGATAATAAATCTAAATGTTAGCTCTTATTTTTATACTTTATGAATAGTTGGGCAAAAGTACTGGATTTGGAGCCAAAATATGTGGATTCAAATCCTAGCCCTTCTACTTCAATACATGTGTGACTCTGAGCACACTCCTTCATCACCCCACCTCAGTTTTCGCAACTATAAAATAAAGAGTCTTTTGCTAAATGATCTCTGAGGTTTCTTCAGGTAGAAATTAATGATGCTATGATCTCTTTCAGTTCTAAGTCAATTGTTATTCTATTTATACATATTCATACATATAGTTTCAAATCCCAGGAATTCCTTTCCTCCTTATCTCTGCTTTTCTAAGTTTCTCTTTCCTTTGTCAACTCAAGTTCAACTCAGATGCCTCATTGTCCCCTAATATCTTCAATGATCCCTTTCAGATGAAAAATGTTTTAACTCTCTCTACTTTTCAAACTATTATTTCCTTAAATTTTTCTTAATTGTTTGTAAACATTTAAACATTCCTGTTTAAAAACGAAATCTGAGTTCCAAATTGTCTACTCTTTTTCCATTTCCTCCTCCCTGAGAAAGAAAACATTTTGGGGGCAGAGCCAAGATGGCGGAGTAGAAAGACTCACATTTGCTAGCTCCGAATCCACAGCCCATAGATTTCCTGTTAAAAGAACTCCTGACAAATTCTGGAACAGTGGAACCCACGCAGCAACACAGTGAAGGAGATTTCTGTTGCAGAGAGCCCTGAAAAACCGACCACAAATGTACCTTGGACACGGGAGCGAAGTCCTGCTCTGCGGAGCGCTCCCCCGCCCCGGCCCCAGCCGCGGAGCTCTGCCCCGCCACGCAGCACTGAGAGGAGCCAGCAGACCCAAGCAGGCTTCAGAGACCGAAATCTCCGGGCGGCCGTGAAGGTCCCTCCACCCACAGACGCACAGGTCAGCGAGAGAGACGGGCTGAGAGGGGAGCGGGGTATCTCCGGGACTTGGACCCCCTCGGGAGGCAGCCGCCACTTGGCCAGAGGCCCGAAGAGCAGGCAGGACCTTCACCCCAGCTCCATTACAAAAGATTTCTGCATAAATCCCCTGAGGGAACTGTGCCTGAGAGGCGGCCCTGCCCCCACCTGAGAACCAGCAGATAAGCTTCCATTGAAGAGCAGTCAGGCCTGCAGCCAAAAGCCCTGAGGCTGGGGAGCAGCATTTGAATCCCAGACCCCAAGCACTAGTGGGGCGAATCTAGACGAGGGAGCAGAGAGGACTCTCAGAAATCAAGTAACTGGCTGGGAAAATGCCCAGGAAAGGGAAAAAAAACTACGACCATAGATGGTTATTTTCTTGAGAAGATGATTCCTCCATTTGTCTCTGACGACGAAGAGGTCTGCTTGCCATCAGGTAGAGACATGGGAGTCAAGGCCTCTGTATC
>JAQQSK010008367.1:0-13537 GCA_028658325.1 Potorous gilbertii
TGAGGTAAGATTTGAACTCAGGTCCTCCTGACTCCTGCACTGGTGCTGCACCACTTACTGCCCCAACATATACTATGGATAGTTAGTGGATGAACCAGCCTCTGAACCCAGGTCCTCAGACTTCAGATCCTGTACTCTTTTCAAGTGTGCAAGTTTCCCCCCACCCCCCAACTTGCACAGAGTGAATGTAATAACTAAATAGTAATTGTTTCTCTTTTACCCAGGAACCCTGAGGGTCTTCCCCTCCAAGTTTTATTTTTTTTTTTTTATTAAAGGGGTCATCCCTTGAGTAACTACTTAAAGAAGCCTATTCATCGAATGGATGTACCTCACTCGGAGTGAGAACGTGATAAGACCTTAGCCGGAAAGGGCCAGGGTCTCACATTGCCTCCTGAGCCATCTCCAGTGTCCTGATGAATATCAGGCCAATGGATCCAGATGACTCAGGAGAAGAAAGTGAGGTTGGTGACTTACCTCCTCCTCACTCAAATCAAAGGTAACTGCATGGTCCTCTTCAAGAACAAGGGACAAACACAACAACAGCAGTGCCATCACCTTCCTACGAATTTCACATTATTAATACTTAAGTAGACCAACTGCGTCAAAGTGGGCATTTCCTCTATCAACGCAAATCAAATCCCTTCCAGATCTATTTTACCTAAATATAGATTCTCCTACCTGGGACTGAGTTAGCCAACATCTTCAACTTAGAGGAGTTTAATAGTCCTTAAAAATATAGTGGCAGCTATGCCATATGCCCAGCTGGAAAGAAGTGATATTTTAATCTGAAGTTTGTGAAGC
The DNA here is from genome assembly GCA_028658325.1 of Potorous gilbertii. Lineage (NCBI taxonomy): Eukaryota > Metazoa > Chordata > Mammalia > Diprotodontia > Potoroidae > Potorous > Potorous gilbertii. The sequence continues at coordinate 802 of JAQQSK010008367.1, forward strand.
TCATGGTGTGAAGTAGATATTAAATGTTAATGATAACAATGTTATTACTCTGGAAATGTTCTACCATTTTAAACAGATGTTGCAACCTCCCTGATAAACAGTTTTTATTTAAATTAACATCTTATTTTTTCTCCTGTGGTGTTGAAGCTACAAGGTTGCGCTGTGGCTCTATTGAATTCCCTATATGTTTAAAAAAGCTGGAATTAGACTGTGCAGCATCTGTGAATAATAGCTGGTCATTTGTTTATGTTGCGTCTTACATAATACACTTACATTACCTCATTTGGTCCTCTCTGTTATTATCTCTATTTTTACAAATGAAGAAACTGGACTGGAGAGTTTGAGAGCTCCTTTAATTGTCAGAGGCTGAATCTCTCTCAACTCTAGGTCCTGGCTCTTTCCACCTGCCAACTTTGCTTTTCTTGCCTAAGGCCAAGTGTCTCAAGGGAGGGCAGAAAGGTGTTAGGTTATGGCAGAAAATAAAGTAACAGAATATAGAGGTAACTTCAGGAAGCTGCAAGCCAGTCTTTTAAAGTAGCTATACTGTTTGGTTTTCCTTATTGATTGCAATAATAAAGTTGTTTTCAGGCATAAGCTTTATCCCAGTGTGATCTTGGACAAATCATTTAATTTCTTTGAGTCTCAGTTTCCTCATCTGTAAAATAAAGGGTTTTGGACTGAATGAGCTCTCAATTTCCTTCCAGCTGTAAATTTATGATCCTAGGATTCCCCAGGCTAGAACTTCCTTAATAGCTGGGTATTAGTTGCTTTATAGTATGCTTAATTCCAGGTTGAGTTTGAGTGGAGCTAAGAACTTGTCATCTTACCCTAGGCTCAGAAAGTAATCACAGCCCCAGCAGTAACAGCTTGATGGAGTGACCTAAATTACTGTTAATGATCATTCACAAACTTTTGAGAAGACACAAACACACACACCACCACTCCAAGAAAGGGAGTTTTAATGAATACAGACTGACTTTTACACTCAATCCCACCTAACATATCATATGCTAAGACAGACTTGTCAAACACTGTGCTCTATCTGGGCATTAGAAGAACAGGTGCTTATAGATAAACAAATCTTTCCATGTACACGTACACAAGGAGAAACCTAAGAAAGAATAGTCTTCCAAATGAGCGTTAAAACAAAATTGATCACATAATAAAGGTACAAGGTGGTAAAGTGGATAGAGGGCCCACCTAGAAGTTAGAAAGACCTATGTTTGTATCTTGTTTCTCTCACATAATATCTATATCACCATGGAAAAGTTTTCTTTGTTTTTTTAACCTCTAAGTAACTCAGACTTTTTAATTCATTTGTTGTTCCATCATGGCCAACTCTTGGTGACCCCATTTTCTTGGCCAAGATACTGGAGTGGTTTGCCGTTTCCTTCTGCAGCTCATTTTACAGATGAGGAACTGAAGTGAGCAGGGTTAAATGACTTGCCAGGGACACACAGCTAGTAAGTGTCTCAGGCCAGATTTAAATTCAGAAGATGAGTCTTCCTGACTGCAGGCCTTGCACTTTATCCACTTTAACACCTAGCTGCCCATTCTGATTTATAGAATTGTAGATTTAGAGCTGGAAGACCCCGGAGATTATCTAGTCATTTGAGAGTATCGTAGTTGAAAATACAGTGAGCTAGCTAGCAGCCAGGAAATAGTTTCTTCTAGTGGAAAGGCTACTGACCTAGAAAGTAAGAAGATCTAGTTCTAGACCTGGTCCTATTTCTAATCAGCTGTGTGATCTCAGACAGATCATTCAACTTCTCTGAATTTTATCTTCCTCCTTTTACAAATAAGAAAACTGAGCCCCAGGGGAGCTAAATGAATCACCACTGTCACCCCTACATGTTAAGTGACAAAGAAAGGACTTAACTAAACCCATAGATTCTCAAACTTCATTAGCACTCTAAATTACAGATGGGTTGCCAATCTTCATTAGTTCATGGGAGCTTCAACTAGATGGAAAATTCCCCATAGAGATGAAGTCACAGAACTGGACTCAAAGGGGAAAAAAAGTAATAAATGACCTTGATGTATACACTCCCTGAATAAAAGACCACAGGATTTCTAACCAACACAGCCTATCTGGACAAAAAAGCTTAGGAGTTGTGTTCTGCAGACAATGAAAAGGCATTGTTCTGTGTTACCATTTATATCACCACCACCACCACCATCCCCCATACAAATATCCTCTAGCAAGCCCCATTGCATGGTACAGCTTGCACAATGCACTCTCTGCATTTTATTCATGACTGTTTCAAATTGTCACTTGGCTGAATTGGGCCTTGTTTGACCTTTTGTTCTATGCTACAGCTAGCACACATACTTGCCCAGTCCATTAGAAACAATGATTTTTTACTTTTCTCTCCCTTCAAAATATTACTTACTTTGAAATGTCTTCCACCAGAAAGGAAAAGATAAAAGTTACACTCCAACAATCCTCTAGGAATGGTTAATCACTATTAGAAATTTATGTTTTTGAGAATAGTAATAAATAATGTTAATATAGCACTGAGCAAGATATTAGTTATTACCCAAATAATGCATATTTGTAACTTCACAGGAATTACATTAGAACAATGTTGACTGAGGAACCCATATCTCTAGAGATGTGAGATCTTTGCCTTTTGGCTCAGGAATTTCAAAGCCAGAAGCTAAGTGCATAGAGAAAGTTAACCACAAGTTTATTTATAGTTCCAGTGAATACATTGTTTATCCCCAGGCTAACTGGCATTTGAAACCTTTTGATTATCCTTAAAGTTTTATGGATTACTTACCCTCAGAATTAGTCTAGGAGTTGAAAATAGAGCAGCTAGCCGTCAGAAAGTAGTTTCTTCTAGTGGAAAAAACTAGTGAACTAGAAAGTGAAAGGACTCGATTCTAGAGCTGGCCCTTTTTCTAATCAGCTATATGATCTCAGACAGATCATTCACCTTCTCTGAGTTTCAGCTTTCTCATTTATAAAATGAGAGGATTGAACTGGAACTAGAGGTCTTAACCTTTTTCATACAATGGATGACTTTAGTTACCTGATGAAGACTGTGGATCCCTTCTCGGAACAATGTTTTTAAATGCATAAAAAACAGGATTACAAAGGAAGCTAATTATATTGAAATAAAGATGTAATTTTTTTCCCCATCCAAGTTCATGAGTCCCTTGAAATTTCTCCATGGACCTCACCCCACAGATACGCCAGCCCTCAAATTTTCTAAGTTTCTGAACTATGCTGACTACATGTTAACTCCATCACCAGTTTAACCTTCTGACAACAAAGAACAAGAAAAAGAGTTTTTTAAAGTATGCTTTGGGCAGGAAAGTTGGAATTCAGACATATAGCACAGGACTCAGAGACGTGTAAAAAGGATACAATTTTCAATATTAATGTGTCCTTCAGAAAAACTGCTATTAAAGTTATACCTTCCTAGCCCAGTTACCTAATGAATCTTTCAGAGTTAATAGTTGGAGAAAGGTGCCCCTTGTTACCTTACAGGACAGCAACACCAACATGAGGAAGCAACTAACAGAAGGAAAGGAAAACTATAAACTAAAGCAGTAATTTCATTCTTTTAGGTGTAAGATTATATTTTCACTGCATCATTTATCAGAAATAGGGAAAGATAAGCTAGAAAGACTACAGTGATATTTATTCATGTAAAAAGTAATATCTGCCTCTCAGCGTGTGTATTCCTATCTTTTATTTAAAGACTTTAAGGTATGACTCTAAAAATAATAAATACACAATGTAATCAAACCCAGGACTTATCATCTGAAAAGAAGGATGATACTAAATACTGGGGGGTGAAAGACATTATTATTACTCAAAATGACGGCAGAGAAAATACCAACAAGTACCAAATCATCCACCTAACTTCTCACCTCTCCTAAATCTTGTGATAATATTTTACATACTTTTCAAGGGAAACTTGATGGAAGTACGAGAAGGGAACAGGCAGGCTTTCTCAATAGGCCAATATTCTACCGCAGGGCACGTTGTTGCCATCATGCCATTGTTAGGTTGTAAAGAACACAAGATGCCACCATATTTAGGCTGTTCATGGTTGTTGAAAGGGATTTTATTGGTAGAACAAAATGCTTGCTTGAAGACCCTGCTTCAACAAATCTCCCATGCATATGCTGAAACTGTACAAAATATGTTAACAGAAAACTGTGACAAGTCTGATGACTGATATTGAGCAAGGCATAAACCAGGGAGACTGATATTGAGCAAGGCATAAACCAGGGAGACATATAAACCAAGGAGACATAAACCAGGCTCCCCAAAAGGTGTTTGCTATTGTCATTGGAGATGTTCATCATAGATTTCTGATGCTAGAAAGATTTTGTATACATGTATACAATCCTTCAGATGCTCCTTTTTGCAGTTGACATCATGTTAATTATTTCTAGTTCTGCAAGACTAAGTCTTCTAAACGAGATCTGTAATCACTCAAAAGAGTTTAGCTATAGGAAAAATCTAGCGGATGAAGAATGCCTATTTTTCAGAATATGATATGAAACTGAATGAATAATCCACAGAGCTAGTACATGAATATTGGACATTGCAGGAGGACAGTGAATTGGGCCCAGAATTGAATAAGAGCAGGAAAGTGGACTGAATTGTTTTTGGGATACTGTGATAATAAAAAAATAGCTAATATTAGTATAGCACCTACTATGTGCCAAACACTGTGCTAAATGCTTTATGAATATTATCTCATTTCATACCAGTGCTTTTAATAATTCTAAGTTTTTTTCTGAAACAAAAACCTATCTTTTTAACATCATTATTTTTCTAATAAGGCTATATGACTGCAAGTCAAGGAAAACCACATCCTCAAAAGAAGTCAGGTTGTGTAATATCAAAAGAGCAATGGAGAGGAATATAAATAGGCCAAACCATATTATCAACAAAGAATTACACAAGAAAAGTAGTACAAAAGACATTATCAGAAAAAGTATAACAAGAAAAGGAAGTGGATTGGTCATGTGATGAGAGTGAGAAATAACTGATGAAGGGCCCACAGGCTTCATTGAAAGCCCAAGCTATTTGAAGAGATCTAGAGACCTCTAGAATGTTAGAAGGACTTCCTGTGGAGGATGTGCAGGAAGAAATGGACAACAGTCACAAAGAATAAGAAGGTATTGATAGGTGGCAATCTGTATTAGAGACTGTATGCAATTTGTGGTAGTTCCCTATGAGTGATTATGGAGGACAAAAAGTAACTAATAAAGAAACTTTATAAAGCCTGGAACTTTGCTTTTAAGTTATTCATGTTCCTTAGCTATTTTTCTGTAATAATTAGTCATTGAAGCCTTTAAACATTTACATAACAAGCATACATGAGAGCCAGTGGTAATGGTATTGCAATGGATAGAGTATAATGAAAAGAGGAAGTAGAGAGCTATGGGGGTAGCTTGTGAGCCCACCGAGGTAAGGAATAGACAAGGATACAGAAAAGAGACTTGACGTGGTATCATGAACCCCTTTTGGCCATCTGGTGAATGTTTTTAAATGCACAAAATAAAATACACAGGATTAAAAAAGAAACCTAGGTTGAAATAAAGTTATCATAACATTTTTTTAAAAAATTAATGGACTCCAATTTCTTTGAATTACAGAGCCTATAGCTGCCCAAGAACTGTAATGAAAGGATGTTATATTCCTGATGTCTGTAGTAAATAAAATGAATGCTTATGGGAAAAAACAAAACAATCCAGATTCAGATATAACCAAGAAGTCAGATTTTGATATTTTGGATAGAGAACTTTATTTTCTGATATATCTCTGAGATATGAACTTAGGTCTGTGGGAGTCCAGAGAAGCATGAGCTTTGGGTCACACCTCAAAGAAGAGTTTTACACTGTTTTCACATAGTAGAATAAGGACCAAGGGAAAGACCCAGATCAGTTGTCTCAAGCTAAGTGAGGTAGTACAGGTATCTAGTTTTAGAAAGGAGAGGTGGTGGTGGTGATAGTGGTGATGGTAGTGGTAGTGGTGGGTGGTGATGGTACCCAGACACTAAAAGGAGGTATCAGTAACCCAAATTCTGGAACTTGCTAATAGAAAGAAGGAAGTTTGGAAAGAAGAAAGAAGGAAAGAAACTCCAGGGGTCATTCTGAGAAATCAGAAAACCTGGGTTGAAATTCCACTTCAGATACTTTCTGTGTGACCTTAGACAAGTCACTGAATTCCTCTTGGTCTCAATTTTCTCACCTCTAAAATGAGGCAAGGATTGGACTTCTTTCTATGACTATGTTCTTTCTTAGGTCACTTCTTGGTCTAGATCAATGATCTTAGGAGTCTTGGTCACTGTGAAAAATCCTTTGGGATTCCAAACTGATTGTTCTAAGTGGGGAAGAGAAACCAAAGTGCTAAAAGAAATAGGAAAAAATGTCAGCTCCACTTTCCTCCAAAAGAGGGAGATTACCTTCCCTCATTAGCCCAAAATACTTTGATTCAAAGCAAACAGAAGTTTTTTGGAGAAGGAAAGATAAATATGATCCCATGACTTGAGTAGATCATACTCCTTAAGAATCAAATTCTGAAGACAAAATTATAAATGATCCTGATTAGGAACTAAAAGCGAAAACCAATCAAAAGACCAATCTCACTACACAGGAGATCTCTCTAATGAACTCGGATTAAAAAAAAAAAAAGGAGGTACAAAAGAAGGAATTAGGGACAAACAGCCTAATTCAAGTACAAAGAAATAGTGTAGACTTAGATGTGCCAATTCTCTCCTTCCTAAGACAGCTACAGCTAAGACACTTACTTTTGGTTGAGAAGTGGTTTTCAACTTTTTGGAGCATAACGATTCCTTTCTTAAGGTACAAAAATGATAAAGACCCCCACATCATAGGAGTTATGACTTAAACATCTGTTGATTGAAAAATAATTTTAAAAGCTACTTGGAATTAAGGGAAGTTTTATGGTAAAGTGGAAGTATACTGGCTGTGATCTCACAGTACCTGGGTTTCAATCTTGGTTCTGCCACTCATTATCTGCTTCTTTTTGAAAAAGTTTGAAAAATCAGAACATTGGACTAGTTCTTCTTTAAGGTTTCTTTCTTGTCTGAATCTATGATCTTCTGATGAATTCAATCATACTTTTAAATAAGTCTGTGTTTTATTTGTAAAGGAGATACTAAATTTTCCTACAATCTCACAATGAGATGTGAACAAATTCTTCAGTCACCTTGACAGGATTATGGTCTTAGAAACTGACATCACACAGAAAACCTCAAGATAGGCTCAACTCCCAAGATAATTAGTCATGTTCTTTGGGTCTATATAAATAAAGCAAGTTAAGACTGGGAACTACCACCCCCTACCTTCCCTACCACTCCACCCCAAAAGAAAATACTTCATCCAGTAATTGGAGAGTCAGTTTGAGAGAATTCAAGGCATAGTTGAAGGAGGAGAGAAACATATTGGAGACAGGCATAGATATGTCACTTGGGGCCAGATCCAACTTAAAGGAACATAATGTCTGGAGATAGAGAAGAGAACTTGCTGTGGACTCAAGAAGGTGCTAGTCCTGGCAGTTGAAATTGGAGCTTTGTAAGGGCTTCTCTAGAAGAGACTTTGAAAGAGAAAGTAGCACTGGCCACGTGGATTTCCTGCTACGTATGATTTATTCCCACTGTCATTCAAGTTTAGATCCATTCTTTCCATGGAAGCCATATATATGTATATTTGTGGGAGAATGCTCCCCATGTTTATGAGGGGAGGAATGTTTTGTAGCTTCTGTTCTTACTATACCAAGTTCATAATTACCTTTGCTAAGAGCTAATTGTTTCTGATGACTGTTAACAGGGAAGCACTACTTGTGTGTTATAGTTTTAGGAAAAACTAGAAACTGTGATGTTGGTATCCATCCTCTGAGGGAGCAGTCAGTCAATAAACATTTATTAATCACCTACTATGTGCAGACACTCTGCTAAGCACAGAGAGGATGCTCTATATTAATCACATCTATATATATTTGAAAAATATTGATATACTCAGTTAATTCAGTAAACATTTATTAAGTGACTACCATGTGCTAGGCACTATGCTAAGACCTGGGGACACAAAAAGAGAGTTTCTGCCTCAAGAAGGCTACAATCTAACAGAGGAAGACAGCACACAAAAGGGAAGATGAAAAGCAAGAAGGAAAACCACCAGGAGATTATACTGTTCCATAGGAGGTGAAATCAAGCAGACCTGCTGATGGAAAATGGAGAGTTACCTGGAACATTCAGGATCTGTCAAAAAAGGAAGGTTTGGGGAAGAATTTAGTACTCCTCCTTCCAGCTCTCCAATCAGAGGGGAGAGACAATTGAGGGAGCTGAGAAGGTGATGGGTGTCAAAAACCGAATCAATCAGTATGAGTTAGTATTGGGGGAATTTATCTATTCAATCAATAGAAGACATGTTTGCTTATTTATTGTCTAAGGTAGACTATGTATTTTCTTGCCACTGAAAGATCAAAATGAAATCCCAGAACCATTGTACTTTTGGGTCTTCCAAAGGTCTTAAGGCTGATGAAAGTTGAGAACCTTTGCTCTAATGGTCTGTCTGTCACCTTTTTCCTTTTCCTGAGTTCCCTATCACCCAGCTCCTTTGTAGTATTGCCTCTGGATCACCATACCCATCCTTTCCCCCTCTTCCCCCAAAATAGGGTGCTATTCTCCTTTATTACAAAGCTACTGAGGGGAAACTAGGTGAGACAGGATAGAGTATATATAATAATAATTTCTCAGTCAGTTTTAGTTTAAATACGGGTAAGTAACCTCACATAGGTCCACCCATATTGTTGGTGTTAAACCATGTCACTAAACTGAAAGCTCCCCAAAGATGGGGAATTTGTCTTATGTAAACTTTGTATGACCTACCATATTGCCATGCGTACTAAAATGTTTGTTATTTGTCATATCTTGATCCTATGTGCCCAATACAGTAAAACTTTCCCCTCTCTCTCACTCTCTCTCTCTCTGTGTCTCTCTCTCCTCCTGATCATCTTGCCCTTAGTTATAATTCTTTAGCTGCCAAGGACATCTATATCTCAGCCTTTCATAGTCTGCTTTCTCAACCCTCATCTATGAGTATGGGAGCTTTATGCCTGGGACAGATACTTTGCTTTTAGGGATTTTTAGAAGCCTTATGCCTTTCTCATTTTCCTGAAACCCTTGAGACTCTAGAACCTGAAAGTTTTCCTTTTCCCTCTTCTCTCTCTCCTCTATATTCTACTTCTACCTCTCCCTTTCCTTTTTTCTCTCTCATTAGTCTTCCTGATGAAGATTCAAGGTACTCTTAGCCAGTTCTGCCCTTGATGGTGAATTCATTCATCTTTTTAAAAATATGTCTCCTAGATAGGCATTGGGTATGATCGGGTACTTCAAGTTCACGACTACAGTTCTCCTCTCTAAGCCTGGCACTTTAATTCTGCTACCAACATGGGGCCTTCCAGTTCTAAAATTCCATGACTCCCCTCAGACCTTCACTCTAGTACTGCCCCTCTGCCCTCTGGTTGCCTTTGGGGGATATGCAATATATAATATCAAAATATAGGGCAGGGTCATATCACCATATCACTGAGCAATCTGGGAGAATCATCAGAGTTGAAAGAATATAGTCCCAACTTTCAAAAAAGATGTGAAGGTTCAACACACTAGTGAAACATACAGATATGTGTAGATAGATTACATATATATATATGTTGAAAATAGAAATTCCTAAAATCATTCTAGAATGGATAATTAAGTTATCGGAATTCGTGGTTGTAAGTATTTAAAAAACAACACAATGGCATTCCAATCAGTATGATAGAATGAAAAGTTCCGAAGGGGCCAAACTCCACAAATATCCCCTTAAAAACAATATAAAAATAATAAAAATCCAACAAAACTGAAAATGAACCAAGTAATGTACTAATACGTGCAACTGAAAAATTAAAGAAAAAAAATGGAAAACAAGAAATATTGAAAGATATCCCAGGAGAAGACCTCAAATTGGTAAATGGCTTATTGAAATAATTTTAAAATGAACATTTGTAATAAAATCATAAGATCAAATAAAAAAAGATTTTGTAGAGAAATTTCAAAGATATGGAACAAAGAGATGCTAAAATTAAAAAATACTTTAAAAATTGGTAGAAAATAATTAGATCAATATGATGAATACAATAGAAAATCTGGGGGAAAGCAATAAAATCAATCAGTAACTGACAGTAGAGCTGCAGTAGCAGCAATAACCTAACCCCATCAGCCTACCAACCCCCATGAGAGTTAAGCTGTTTTATTCTCTAAAGGTATTAAGAACTTCCTCAAGTCTTGATTGGCTCTTGGGACTAAAGGCTGACTGTTGACATCACTTTCTCATTACCTACAAAGCAGCTCCTGTGGCAATCTGATGCATTTCTGTTTGATCAAGATGAACAATTCAGGTAAGGAAACTTTGCTCTGCTGAATCAATGCCAGGGATTCTCAGTACCTATCTTTGTTGAATATTCTTCCACTGCTTTTTCTTAACTGTTGAATGACCTATATGTCTCATTTTTTTCCAATATTCATTCAGTCAATAAACATTTATGAAGCACTTGCTATGTACCAGACACCATGCTAAGTTCTGGGAATATAAAAAGAGGCAGTCTCTGCCCTCAAGGAACTTCAATCTAATGGATATAAACTAAACTACTAGGGAATTGACTTGAGACAAATCCAAACCATAATTACAGCAAAGAACAAATTTCAGACAACACAGATATACAAAATACAAAAAGAAGTTCAGAAAATGACCCAAGTACTGAAAAAAATTAAATAAGGATACAAGGGACAACAAATTTGGAGAATGAATCAAAATGTCAAGCTAAGAATTATTGACATCTTAGAAAATTTAGAAATATAAAAACATATAAACACTAGAGTATAGGAAACTATTTGACAAGAATTTGTAGAATGAATAAAAGCATGCTACAGTTCACAAATAGAAAGAATTCCTAAGAGCCTTACATTTTTTAAGTCCAAACTCATCTAGACACATTATGCTTAAACTCTAATAATATAATGAAATATTTAAAAAAATTCTTCAACTTTCAAAAAAAAAACAGGAATAATATACCAAGGGACATCTCTATGATTGAAAGTGGACTTCTTAAGGAAGTTTAGAGATAATCAGAAAAGATAGAATAGGACATAAGCATCTCATGGCAAAGCCATGCACCTAGAATCTTTATTCACCCAGCAAGTTTGGTAGTCAAGAGAAGTACATTTTCAAATAATTTGGATTTTGAGAAGTTTGCAGTCATGTGCATTTCAAGTACTTTGAAGAATAACTAATTTCCTAAATTAGAAAAGTAGGTATTTAAAAACAGTTCACACTTCCCAAATCAAGTTAAATCAACTGCTAACTAAAAGTGAACACTTTCAGAGTACTGTATTGGCCAAACCAAATGTTTCAGATGAAAGAAAGAAAGGGAAGAAAGGAACAAAGGGTGAGAGGGAGGGAGGAAGGAAGGAAGAAAGAAAAAGAAAGAAAGAAAGAGAGAGAAAGAAAGAAAAAGAAAGAAAGAAATAAAAAGAAAGAGAGAGAAAGAAAGGAAGGAAGAAAGACAGGAGGGTGAATTGGTGAGACCAGGAGGATCCCAAAGCAAAGGTCCTTTTTTGTGAAAGAAGTCAAATTTAAAAAACCTAACATATCTAGCATTAGACAGAGGAATTTATTTAAAGTGGTCTTAAATGTATGCTAATAGTAGTAAAAAGAATAAAATTTCATTTTACCTTCTAGGAAAGTGAATAGCAATTTAACAAAGAACAACGACAAAAAACAACCAAGATAACAACTATAACACTAAACATGAATTGAACTCTCCATACGAGGGAGGGGGAGAGAAGGGTTACAAAATGGATAAAAAAATAGAACCTAGCATTATGTTGTTTACAAGAAAAGACATTTAATCCATAAAGATTTGTATGAATTCAAGTGGAAATGTTGGTCTAAAATGTTTCATGGCACTGCTGACTTCTGAAAAGCAAGAGATAAAATGACATGCAACAGAAACTAATACAAGCAGAAAGCTTGAAAGATAAACAAGCACGTTTCTGCAACAAGTATTCTGAACTGAAAGCATCTTATATTTTGATAAAAGGGTCTATTCAAAATAATCACAACATCCCCAAGTGCCTATATATTTACAAAACACTTCACATATATTATCTTATTTGAATTATATACTACAGTTGTATGAGGTAAGCATTACAGGTAATATTATACTCATTTTATAGATGGAGAAGCTAAGGCCCAACTTGCCCAAAACCACACACCTACTGTCAGGGGGGATTCAAACTCAAGTCTCAGCTGAGTTCCAAATCCAGCATACTTTCCACTAAAGCAATGAAAAGATATTACTTTTACATATATAGGCACCCATATCAGATCTTAACCTGTATGATAAAACAGCAATTACCAAAACAGTCTGGTCAAGAAACAAAGCAGTGGAGTAGTACAATAGATCAGGCACAAACCACATTATAGTAAATGACCATAATATTCTAGTATATAATAAAAGCAAAGATTCAAACTTTTGGAACAAAATCCACTATTGGACAAAAACTACTGGGAATGGGGGGTGGAGCCAAGATGGCGGAGTAGAAAGACTCACCTGTGCTACCTCCGAACCCACAGCCCATAGATTTCCTCTAAAAAGAACTCCCAACAAATTCTGGAACAGTGGAAGCTGCGCAGCAACACA
>JAQQSK010008368.1:0-13535 GCA_028658325.1 Potorous gilbertii
GGGAGGGCTGTGCAGGTCACCAGTCTCACTTCTCCTCCAGAGCCATCTGAATCCAGCGAACAGATATTCATCAGGATGACTGGAGATGACCCAGGATGAGGCAATTGGCATTATAAGTGACTTGCCCAAGGTCACACAGCTAGTGAGTGTCAAGTGTCTGAGGTGAGATTTAAATTCAGATCCTTCTGACTCCTGGGCTGGTGCTTTATCCACCGTACCACCTAGCTGCCCCCAATTGTGTATTCTAAGCAAGGTAGGAATCCCAAAAACCAGAGATTTACTTCCAAATAGGGCTGGTTCTAGGCCCAGGATGACCCCAGTAACCCAAAAGTCCCCAAGGTGTTACCAGGGGTTGGATTAGCCTCAGGATATTCCCAGAGACCCTCAAAACTAACTGACTGCCTTCCATGTAGCCTTCTAATTCTGTCAGACCATAGACCAACTCTGGTTTCTGAACCTCTGGCCCTGTCAGGTCTCCATTTCAACCAGACTCTGGGGATATGAGTTAGGATAGAACCAGCATCAATACAGTTCATAATAGCCAACTGTTGTCTTTAATAGTGTAGCCAGATGAGGAATTTGGTGCAGAAGTGACTAGGGGGAGGAGATCAGGCTGGATTATGTTTGGGATGCTGCATGGTGCTGTCAGTGATCTAAGTTTCTCCTCACCACCAAAGCCCATCTTTTCAGCAGCATCCTTGGTGGTGCTGTGTGGTTCTGAATCATAGAACTCTATGATCTCAGAAGAGTCGCAATGACAGGTGACCTAAAGGGCAATGGAAAGATATGTGAGGGGTATAAGTAGGCTGCAGCATATTAGCAGTGATGACTAGCACATGAGAAATGGCATAAAAGTAATTATCAAGGACATGTGTTCTCAAAAAAAGGAGTGGGATGCTCATGTAGTAACAGGATCTACAGATGGGCAGTCTAAGTGCTGTGTATCCACAAAATATTAACAGAGCCAAGGGCTAGCATCCAGCACATCGGGGAGGGGGAATTCTTTATGGAAGCTGTACAGAAAGACATGGATAAGATCAACACCAATGTTGGAGGAGTCACACTTTGCCTCAGTGGTAGACGTGTCCACATCGTTGAGTTTATAGGGTCATTACAGTAGGCACATAGCCATGGAATGGCTCTTTTCCCTGGCTGGGCACATCAAATGGAAACTGCATATGTATCCCCATTACATCAGGATAAAGTTCATCCTGCTCCGCTTCCTTTAAAGCTATGTGTGCTCGAGGGCTCCCGGGGCTAGTAGCCACATACGGAGAGGGGAGAAGAGCTGTAAAGCTCAAGCTGTGTTGTGTTTTTGGAAAGTCTGGTGCTTCTCCCTTCCCTAGGACCCATCTAACATATCAGAATGTTACCTGAATCATGCCTTCCATCCTGAGAGATTCAGCATTGCAAGTACAAGATTTCAAGTAGAGAGTCCCTGAAGTTTTCTTGAGCAAAGGTCTCACTCCATCTCCTGTGTGCCTGTGCCTTGGTTCATCCTCCATACTTCCTTTGCCTGGAATATTTGCTCTTCCTCCCAGGATTGCTGTACTGCCCTTCCTTCAAGGCTCGGCTTCATTGCCCTCTCATCTATCATTTTCCCTAATCCCCACCTACTTTTATAATTCTCTGTATTCCCCTTATTGGCTTAAGAGTTGAGTTTGTGGTATTTGTCTGTATACTTTGTCTCTCTTGGATAGTAAGTTCCTTGAGGGCATAGCTCACAATGTCTTCTTTACCACAGTGCCTGGCACTGTGCACACAGTAGGCTTGTTGAATGAATGCTGAATCTTCCATCATGATTCCTCTCTACTACCCTTTCCCAGGAGAAAGATGAACAAGACATCTCTTGAAAACAAAGAGTTGGATCTGTATGCCTCTTTCTGCTCTGTAGATGGTGCCCAGCCTGGGCCTCATCATCTTCCCTTGTTCCCTACTACTTGCTGAACTCCTGATGACCTCTTTCTCCTCCACACACACAGCTGGAGGATTGGATCCTCAGTATACTTCTTTTGAAAAATGGCTGACTTTTTTATTCAGAGGTAATCCAAGTTGATTTAAAATATTTTCTTATAGTTATTGAATACAGTTCCACATGTCTATACACTCCCAACTCCCCACATACCTCCCATACACATACCCACACATGTATGAGCATGCACACACACATACACACACACACAAGTTTTCATCCCATAGTTACTCAAACAAAATGTTATTATATTGGGATTGCTTTTCTTTCCAGGAATGTTTATGACCCTGGACATATTTAAAATCCTCTTGAGCCACAAAGACTGAGTTTCCAAACTATAGGAAAATACAAATTGGCTCATACTCTATCACCATTGACCCCAAATCTCATTAGTTATCTCCTCTGATTGACATCTCAGGCAGGAAAAAAACTGAACTGCTTTTAAAACTGACTTATAAGACTGACTTTGGTAGATGATTTTGACCATTTGTTTCATATTCATTTAATTTGGAGAAATTTGGCCTGAATTGTTTACAGACCTTTCCATCTCCTTCATTTTTAGTCAGTGACATTGGGTCCACTTTTTTGTTTAGGCAGAACTCCTGGCTCAGGCAACATTTTCACTGAAGTTAAATGTTATTGATACCAACAATTCTGTCTGAAAAGAAAGCACAAAAATGGGTCCCTTGAATTCTTAAAACCTGTCAGTGCCTATGGGAAGCTCTTCCCCTTTCATGTCTGATACCCTTCTACTTCAAAAGGACAACCTTCATCTTTTTCTAGATTACAGTAGTACATACATTTGATTTTCTGTGTTATATATCTTTTTCCTGACCCTGAAATCTAATTTGTTTGTACTTTAATCCAAATATCCTTCAGAACAGTCACAGACTTATTGAATCATAAAGCTGGAAGACACTTTAGAGATCTAGTCCCAACTACTTCAGGGAACAAATGAAGGCTTTTCTCCCATGTGTTATACTATAGAAAGCACACTGGCTTTGGATTGAGATTATTTGAAACTAAGAGACTATAGAGGTCATCTAGTCCAACCTTTTCATTTTACAAGTGAGGATACTGAGACTCAAAGACATGAAATGAAGAGATGATGTATTAAAATGCTTTGCAGTCCTTACAAAGCTGTATAAATTTGAGCCACTATTATCAATCAGTTACTGTTCTAACTCACACAGACATCACGTGGCAGGGCTAGAATTCAAAGCCACTTTTTCTAGCTAAAGATGTGGATTGGTCTTTTATCTCTAACATCACATGCATAGAAACACTAGAGATTAGGTGGCAAATCAAGTAAGAAAAATAGGGATGGGATAAAGAATTTTCCAGGAAAAGGCAGCTAGATGCCAGGGCAGCCTCCTCCTCTAAGAGACTCTATCAGCCTCAGAGAGACTTTTTAGATGATCACAATAGCACAGGGCCAAGGACAGATCCCTGGCACACTCTCCTACAGATGTTTCAATCTAACATCAATCCATTAATGATTACTCCATGGGCATGAGCATTTAACTATACTCTGCTTTAGGCCCCCTCTTTCCATCTTGTCCACAAGAATAACCTGAGAGACTGTCAGAAGCTTTAGGGAAATGATATCTCCAATGGTCCCCTTGCCTACTAGTCAACTAAACCCTAGCTTAATTCTTAAGAAAGTCATGCCTGCTGGCTCTTTGTGGGCACCTTTTACAGAGTTTTACTAACCAGTCCTTAAATAACATGTGCTAGAATTTTGTCAGAAATAAAAATCGAGATACCTAGTATGTATTTTGTAGACTCTCCTGTCTTCACTTTTTTGAAAATCAGGCTAGTATTTGTTGTTCTTCAGTCTTGGCTTTGCAGTCACTCTCCAGTTAGAAGATTTTGGTTAGAGGCCTACTACTATAGCTCTGTGATCTCGGGTGGGTCTCTAAAAGACTGTTTTCTTACCCAAAAAATAGAGATAATCATACTTGTCCTACCTATGCCTCAATCACCAAGAATTTATCATATATATGTCTGCTATGCACCATGTATTAAACTGGGCTCAGAGGCTGTGAAAAAAATAGCATTCATATAGTGCTTTATGGTTTGTATAGCACTTGACAAATATGAACTCATTTGACCTCACGAAGCCTTGGAAGGTAGGGGCCCTTCTTATCACCCCCATTTTTACAGGTGAGGAAAATGAGACAGATCAAGGTTAAGTGACTTTCCTGGGGTCATGTAGATAGTAAGTGTCTGAGGTTGAATTTGAATTCAGGACTTCCTGACTCTAAGTCCAAGACTATCAACTGCATCTCTTAGCTGCCTCTGAAATAGCTCCTGTCCTCAAGGAACTTACATTCCATTAGTGGCAATCACATGCACATAGATAATATATGAAATAAGTCAAAGGTAATTTGGAGTGAAGGGAAGAGGAGAGGAGATAGCTTGTAGTTGAGGAGATCAGGAAAGGCTTCATGTAGAAGGTGGTATTTGAGGTGTGATTTGATGAAAATGAGAGCTTTTCAGATGCCAAAGTGAGGCAGCAGGAAGGTCTTGAAGGGGAGGGGGACAACCAGTATAGAGGCAGAGAAGTAGGCTAGAAAGTTAGGTTGGGGTTAGATTATGATGGGACTTAATCAGAGTAGTTTATATTTGATCCTACAGGTATTAGGAAACCACTGAAGTTTATTGAATAGAATGGATTGGAGAGGGTAGAAACTTGAAGCTGGGATTTTAATTGCAATAGTATAGGCAAGGGGTGGGTAACCTGTGGCCTCCAGACTTCAGGTTCCCCACCTCTGGTGTAGGCCAGAGATGATGAAGGCCTAGACTGATAGCTGTGTGAGTAGGAAGAAGGGGGCAAATGCAAGAGATCTTACAGAGGCAGAAATAACCAGATCTGGGCACCTGATTGAACATGGAAGGATGAGTACAAGCAAGGAATCAAGGATAACGCTGAAACTATGAATCCTAGGTGAGTGGGGGAATGGTGGTACCTTGGACAGAAACAGGAAAGGTTGGAAGAGTGGGGATTCGGGCCGGGAAGATAATGAATTCTATATAAAACATATTAAGTTTGAGATATCTGTGAGACATGTAGTTTGAAAGGGCCAGTTGGCAATTGGTGGTGTGGAACTGGGCTTTAGGAGGAAGATCATCGAATCCATGGGAACTTACAGGTGTGTTATGAGGAATAGATGAGATAAGCTAGTTTGTAAGGGGCTTTATAATCCTTAAACAGGCATATGATTTGTGGGATAAACTCCAAATTTTCTAGAAACTCTAGATTGTAGGATTTGAGCACTGGGAGGTACCTCAGTGGCCCAAGAAATACCCGTTATCATATGCCCAACAAATGGTCATCCAGACTTTGCTTAAATTCACATTATTTAATTCACCCCAATGCATCAGCTTGTCAAGAATTTTTTGTATCCTGACTCAAATTGTGTCCCAGCTTTGTGTCATCTGCAGATGTGATAGGCGTTTCACCTATGCGTTTGTTCAACTCATCTGTAAAAATGTAAAACGGCTGAGGGTCAAGGCCAGATTGTATCAGGCCAGGCACAAGCCATCCTAGTCTGCGTAAGGTACCTAGTGTCTTCCTAAGCCCTGGGATCCCTTAGGTTCAGACATTAAGTCAAGGTTCAGATGTCGGGTCACGCAAGCTTCTTACGCATCTCTGAAAGATTATCACCTTCACTGCTTTGTTGCTTCTCAGTCTGGCCTTTGAGCCCCTCAGCATATGTTTTACCTGCCTCTCATGACCATTTTTTTTCGTGTTTGGATCTAGGGGTTGAGGGCCAAGCCCTGTGCTCGTCTCTTCCCCTTGCTAATTCTCCTCAGTGGAGAATTCTGTTCCGTGTGTGCCAGAGTCTCTGCCATTGGCTTCTTCATTCGCCTGTCAATAAATTCAGTATAATCACACCCCTCAATTACACAGACTTAACAAACAGTATGGGCCATCTCTTGTTCTAGGGAAGCTGTAATTTAATGCAACAAGGCTCCGTCGGTCGACATTTTCCAGCACTTCCATTCATTCCTTCCTAGTAATTACAGATGGCTTATAAATAAACATGCAGGATGATTTCCGAAATATTCTGTATTTCCTTACAAGGCTGGTACTTCTATCAGTGGGCCACTTAAGTGGTTTTGAAAGCTTGTATACAGGTTCGTTTTACAGTGCATTTGAAGTTTATAATCCTGCTTAAATCCACAGAAATAGGAAGGATTAACAAACTGCTGCTTGGAGGGCAAAAGAAGACAGAGCACCGGGCAATCAAGGCATGGCCTAGCAGAAACGCAGAATGAATTGGGCCAAAAGTGGGCACCTGTCAACAAAAATCATGTTATGGACCCGCAAGCCTTTCTGTTTATGCTAGAGGAAGCCTAAAATAATCTGCACTTTCTGATGCTTGATTTAGTTTTCCACAAGCCTAATTAACACCAGATTAAGTCGGCTGCCACGTTGGTTTATTGCTGAGATTGACAAATGCTCCCTGTTTATTTGTCTTCTGTACAGAATGACTCGAGGCCATAACAGTATGACATATTTAATAACATTGAGAACGACTGGACCAGACCCATGGTCATAAAGTTGGGGGCTGTTACATGAATAACACAACCCAAACAAATCCCTGAAAAGGAAGAGTAGTGCCCTGTTTCATGGATGCTGAGTTGGGTTGGTGTAAGGCAACATAGGGCTCTTCCTTTTGAGGCAGATGCTGAAGTCTCCCTGGAGCATGCAGGCTTGGGAATTGCAGAAACATAGTGTTAACCTCAGCATCTTGTTTAACACCCTACCCCCTCCTTTTTCAGATGAGGAAACCGAGGCCCAAGAAGAGAAAGGAACTTCTCCAGAGTCACAGAGGTGCTAAGGAGAAGATCCAGAATTTGAGTAGGTAGCAAGACTGAGACTTGAATGAGCTGATCAGCAAATAGATGGGTAGCTGGTGACCACTATGTGCCAGGCATGGTACTAAATGTTGGGGATACCAATATAAGCAAGCGGGACAGTCCCTGCCCTGTAGGAACTTACATTCTAATAGAGGATAACAGCATGACAAGAGGGGTAGGCAGAGGAAGGACAGTTAGATTGTTTGGAAGTGACAGCCAGAAGTGAGATTGAGACTTGGTTAGGCCCAAGTTAGCTTTCTTGGGAAGGTGCCCTATTTCCTGTCTCAGGAGTACAGAAGGCAGTGAGGTGAAGGCTTTGTTCTGGGCAAGGTGAGGTAAAAGGTCATTACTCAGACCACCTCTCCTGTCTTGGGGGCTCTGGGGTGGAATAGATGTATCTGGTAGGGAGGAGATAAGGATGATGGCATGGTGAAGGTGGCATGGTTTTGTTTGGTGTTCATTTGCACATACTATGTGGCTGATGTGGTAGGGGTACAAAGACAGGAGTAAGACGGTCCCTTTGTTGATGGGGTTGATATTCTAAAGAGCGTCAGCTTATTATGAATACAAGAAATACTGGTTCCCAAGGCCAGTGGGCTTGCTACTCTTGTGTATGACTTTGCCTTTGGGTTTGAGTCTTAGTTCATGTGCATCCTGGCAGTGTGGTCTTGGATAAGTCACTGACTCCCTGGGACTCTTTTGTTTGGGGTTGTAGTGTGGTCCCAGTGGAATAATGCAGTTAAAGTGCTTCCAAAACCACTGAGGGCTGCAAAATCATGAGCTAGCATGGAGCCTCACTGAATTATCTTTTGCTTTCTCAGTGTTGGCAGTCCTCAGTAGATCCTCTCCGAAGAATATGGGAGAAGTGGTGGATTGTAGGTACAGTGAACCCATATTTTCCCATATGATCAATAGGACATAAATTTGTTTTGTTTGACGACTTGTTACAAAGGAAGGCTTTTATTCAGAGAAGGGAGACTATTATGGGGTGAGGGGTGTCATAGTAATAGTGATGCAAAAAAGAAAAGAAGGAAAAGAGACATTTTAAAAATAGGCAGAAGAGACCAGAAACTCTGTTTGTTAGAAGATGGCACAGAGAAGCAGGGTAACTCTGCATGTCAGGTTCATAGTTTCATCTGAAATCTTTTTCTGTCCTTTGCATGGGAAATTTTTCATATCTGTTGACGACTGTCAAGTTCTTAAATGTTCTTTAAAGCATATAGGAGGAAGTTTATCGTAGGTGTCTGCTCTTTGGAGCTTGGGACATCCTGACTCTGTCAAACTCCACTCTTTCTGGTTGCAGCTTTTTGCTTTGCCCAGCCCAGAGCAGGCTCCCAGATCCGACTCCAAGAGCTGGGGAAATACAGAGCATTGCAAGGTCAGGTAGGAAACAACCTCCTTATTTGTTTTGCTTTGATTCTTGAAATTCTGCGCCACAGTTCAGAAGAATCCAGTAAAACAGAAGATGTTTATTTACACATGTGAACAAACTGTCGGCCAACTTCTCTTCCTGCTCCCTGGACTTCAAAGAGACCTCTCTACGTGGAGAAATATGCAAGCATGTGGAGCAAGATAGGAAACTGGTCTCAGAAGGGACACAGTGCTCAGTCCGTAGAATAAAGTACACCATAGGCATGCATTAAGAAATGCTGGTCAAGTGTCAGCTATAGAGGGAAGACTTAAAGTAATTCAAATCAGTGGACAAGTCCCCCAAAACTCTTATATTTGGTTTTAGTACACACGCGCGCACACACACACACACACCTACCTACCTATCTACACCAGGGGTGGAGAACCTGCAACCTTGAGGCCACATGTGGCCCTCTAGGTCTTCAAGCTTCACAGAACAGATCCCCTTAATAAAAGCCTTTGTTATATAAAACTTGGACTCAGTAAAAAGGCTGCACCCAAGGACCTAGAGGGCTACATGGGGCCTTGAGGCTGTAGGTTCCCAAACTCTGCATGCACATAGACCCATACACACACACACACACACACACACACACACACACACACACTGCCCTCTGCCTTTCTCCCTGGTCCTTCTTCACTCAGCCCTTTTTAGTGGTCCCCTGATCCAACACATCAGCCATGTGACTAGGGGCAAGTTTACCTCTTGGAGCCTATGTTTGGGCATCCACAAAATGGGAGTAAGCAAATCTCTAGTACCTCCTTACCAGGGCTTTTGTGAGATTCAGATGAGATTACAGATGTAAGATATTTCATAAATCTTGAAGCATTCTAGAAATATCAGTTATTATTGCCATAATTGTCCTCTTAGGTCCAATGGGGATCATCATGAAAGCTGTGAAAAAGTTCTTGATGGAGAACTGGTGCTGGAGAAATGGGCAATGTTCTTGGGGAGGTGACAAGTTCTTCATGTAACATATCGTCCACTTTTAGGTCATGGAGAGTTGTCTGTAATGTAATTCTAAATACATGAGAATCCAAACATAACCCTGGAGCCCTGGGAGGGCCGTGAAAGAAAGGAGAGGAAGCCCTCCTCCCCCATTGTTTGTTTGACTCCTCAGACTATTTGTCTTTACTCCCCTCTCCACCCAGAAGAAATGTTCTTCCTGTCCCTTCCCAAATCCTCTTTCTGGAAAGCATCAGAAACACCAAAACACTCAGATTCCAACCTGACCTTGAAATTCCCTAGAGTTCAGCAGTTGCCCATTCCCCTTCGCTCTCCCTTTCTGGACCCTGTGCTTCATGAGCAGAGAATCATAACATAACCAAATGACTTGGACACAGGGCTGGAAGGGAGCTCTCAAAGTCATTCAGTCCATCTTTGTCCTTTTAGGTAGGGCTCGACTTGGCCTACACAGGTGGTTCTCTCATCAGAAGTGTGGAAAGGACTCTCGCCTTGGAGTCAGAGCACCCTTGTTCAAAGTTCACTTCTGCCACTACTACCCAGGTGATCTTGGGCAAGTCACTAGTAGGTCTCAGTTTCTTCATTTGTAGAAGGGCAAAGAGTTGGACTAGGAGTCCCAAACTCGCTTCAACCTTGAAATCTATGATGACCTTACATTTCTAAACCTGTCTAAGGTATCTAAAGCACTATTTTCTTATTATAACAACTCGAGATGTAGTATGAGTTGCCAAACCTTATCAATTTTTCCTCCACAACATCTTGCATCCATCCCTTTCTGTACAACCTCTTAGTTCAGAACTTCATCATCTCTCTCCTGTACTATCACAATATTCTCCTAATTGATGGTCTTGCTTCATGTCTCTAACCTCACTGATTCATCCTCCACAGAGTTGCCAAATTGACATTTCCGAAAGTGTGAGTGCCACATCACATTCCTACTCAATGATCTTCGGTGGCTCCCCATTGCCTCTGGGATAAAGTACAAAATCCTGAGCCTGCATTTAATAATGTATAATAATAATAAGCAGTTAATATTATATATATATATGTAGCACTTTAAAGTTTATGAAACATATATATATGTATATATATATATATATATATACATATATATATATATAATCTCGCTGGATCCTCACCTATAAAGTACATGCTATTATTTTCTCCATTTTGCAGATGGCAAAACTGAGGCAGAGATAGCCTAAGTGATTGACCAGAGTTGTAAAGCCATTAAGTCTCTAAAGAAGGATTCAAGCTCGGGTCTTTTTGACTTTATGGTAAAGAACCTATCTATTTCACTATCTACTTATCATCCCCAGTCAGGCTCTCCCCTAACCTTTCAGTCCTATGTCATAAAATTCCCATTCATGTACTCTCTCTTTTCTAGTCAAATTGACCTGCTAGGTGCTCCTCATATACTGTATATATTAACTTCATAGTTTAAAAAATTAATTAACAAATATTTGCTTTCTATCCTTCTCACCCTCTCCCCATTGAAAAAAAGGGAAAAAGAAAACTCTTGTGACAAATATGCATAGTTAAAGCAAATTCCCCCACTGACCATGTCCAAAAATATGTTTCATTCTGTATCTTGAGCCCATCACCATTTTATCAAGAAATGGGTAGTTCTCCAATGATAAATCATCAAAAGATATGACCTGGCAGTTTTCAGAGGAAAAAAATCAAAGTAATCTATAGTTATGAGTTATGTGAAAAGTATTTTAAATCACTATTGCTTAGAGAAATGTAAATTAAAACAATTCTGAGGTAGCACCACATAACTATCAGAGATGGCAAATGCTGGAGGGGATGAAGGAAAAATAGACAAAGTTAATGAACTGTTGGTAGAGTTATAATTTGGACTATGCTCAAAGGACTGCAAAACGGCATGCCCTTTGACCCAGCGATAGCACTACTAGGTCTGTAACCTAAAGAGATCAAAGAAAAAGGAAAAGGCACAATAATATGCAAAAATGTTGATATCAGCTCTTCTTTGTGGTGGCAGAGAATTGGAAATTGAGGGAATACCCATTAACTGGGGAGTGGCTGAACAAGCTGTGGTACATGTTTGAGATGGAAGATTACTGTGCTAAGAAATTATGAAGGAGTGCTGTCAGAAAAATGTGGCAAGACCTGCATGAACTGATGCAAAGTGAAGTGAGAAGAACCAGGAGATCATTGTGTATAGTAACAGCAGTGTTGTAGTAATGGTCAGCCGCCGAAAAAGAGGTGGGTGGCACGTTTCATCTATGCCTTATCTTCATTCCTTTGGAATCATGGTTTATCATGGCATTGATCAGAATTCTCAAATCTTTTTTTCTTTCTATAATGTTATTGTTGCATAAATCATTCACCAGGTTCTAATCGTTTCACTCTGCATCAGTTCATAAAGATCTTTCCAGTTTTCTCTGAAAATCTTTTTTATCGCACTGTTGAATTATAGTCAGCTTCCATTCCACTAAAATGACTAATTATTTCCAGATGAAGTGCTCTCTCGCAATGCCTCCTCCATTTTATAACTGTGAAGTTGTTTTTCTGAACCTATGTATAAGACTTTGCATTTATCTCTATTATATTTTATCTTAGTCTGTTGTTCCAAGTGTTCTAGACTTTCAAAATTATTTTTAATCCCATCTCTGCCATCAAATGTGTTAGCCAACCCTCCTAGCTTTGCCTTGCTACTTTGCCAAAATTGTTAATTGTTTCTGTTAATTTTGGTTGACTCTCTTGGGTCATCTAAGTAAACCATCATGTTATTTGCAAAAAGCAAAATTTTGTTTCCTTTTTGCCTATGTTTATCCCCTTGGTTTTGTTTTCTTCTCTTATTGCTCTAACTAGTATTTCTAGAATTATTCCAAATAATAGTGGTGATGATGGGCATCTTTACTTTATCCATGACCCCATTGGAAAGATCTCCAGCACTTTTCCATTATAGATAATACTAACTCTTTGTTTTAGATAAATGCTATTTACTTTATTAAGGAATGGTCCATTTATTCCTTTGCTTTTAAGATTTTTTTTAAACAAAGAGGGGTATTGTATTTTGTCTAAAGCTCTTTCTGCATCTACTCATATAATTGTGCAATTTTTATTTTTTATTATTAATGCCGTCTGTTATACATATATAATATGTCTTTTCATATTGAAACAATCCTGCATTATTGTTATAAGTCCAACCTAATGATAGTACATAATCCTTTAAATATGTTGTAACTTCTAATATTTTATTTGATATTTTCATTGATATTCATTAAAGATATTGGTATCTATAGTTTTCTTTGTTTTATCTCTCCCTCATTTAGGTTTTAGGACTCCATTTGTTATTTTTTTTCTTTATTTTCACCAAAAGATTATGTAATATTGGAAATAATTGTTTGAATGCTTTGTAGAATTCACTTATAAATCCATCTCATCCTGGGTTTATCATTTACTTTGGGATCTTCTTTATGTTTTATTTAATTTATTTCTTCTGAGATTGGGTTATTCCATTTGTTATTCTATTAATCTGGGTATAGAAGGTTTTTTGTAAACATTCATTTATTTCATTTAAATTATCAGTTTTATTGGTATATAATTGAGAGAAATAACTTCTAATAATTTCCTTTATTCTTCATTTGTTCTCAAGTTTCGTTTTTCACCTTTTGATATTGACAATTTGTTTTTCCTCTATTTTTATTAAGATTAGGGTAATGGTCTATTTTGCTGTTTTTTAAAAGCTTTATCAATTCAATGTTTTTGTTATTGTTCTTAATTTTGAATAAAAAATTGTTTGATTCTTAGAATTTCTTCTTTTGGGTTAGACCAGGTTTTTTTTTTCTTTATTGCTTTTCTGATTTTTTTATTTGCATGTCCAGTTAATTGATCTGTTCCTTTTTTTTTTAATTAAAGCATTTAGACACATAAATTTCCCTTAAGGATTGCTTTGGCAGTTTCTAAAGTTTTTGTATATTGTTGTCAGTTTATCTGATGAAATTATCTATTGTTTCTACAATTTTGTTATTTGACCTACATATTCTTTAGTGTATCATTTATCCTTCATTGGAGTTCAAATGCTTTAATCTGGGATCTTTTGTTGTTTATAATGTTTATTGCATTATTTTCAGAAAATGATGTGCTTAGTAGTTCTGCTTTTCTGCATTTATTTAGGAGATTTTTATTCCATAGTACATGGTCAGTTTTTATAAAGGTGACATGCATGGCTGAGAAATACGTATATTCTTTCCTATTCCCAGTGTCCTTTTGAACACTGAACTGAAAAAGAAAATCAGGAGTTTTTTTTTAACAAAAAATTTAAAATAGATATCAATATAAAAATGACAA
>JAQQSK010008369.1:0-13535 GCA_028658325.1 Potorous gilbertii
CTCTAACTAGTGGTGAGCACTTGGATGTTTTGCTCATTTAACTCTATGTCTAATCCCCATTGCTCTACTGCTGCTTGGTGGTATGTAGATTGTGGGCATATACTAATCTACATGGCTTGTCTGGTACATAAACCATAGGTAATTGTATGACTATGCAAGTTGACTTTCTGCTCACATATACACGAAGCAACCAAGACTTATCGGAAGTAGAAATTGTCTAAATTATAACAGCTAAGGACAATAAAAATAAAAATCCAACTTTCACTTCATTCATAAAGGAGATAACATTATATAAGGCGAACGAAATAAATCATGTGAAACGAAACCACTTTAGACATATGTCAATTTTCTTCTATTGAAATAAATAATTTATTTTAGCTGGGGAAGCACTTATTTCAATATTAGAAAAATAATGTGATTTTTTTAGCATAAACTAACCCTCAGGTGGAAGAGAGACATTGATTTTTTAAAAATAGATTTCAAATAAATCCAATGTCTTCATAATGAAAACTTACAACGTTCACCAGAATGTCGGAGTTATATAAGCCAGTGACTTCCCAAGGAAAGAGAAAATTGCATTCCCTTCCCTATCATTGGCTTTTGTTAAATACAATTTGTCCATTCCATTTGACTGGCCAATTTGATTGCAACTTGCTAACCCTTGGCTCCATGCAATTGAGATCCACAAACTTTATTTAGGAAAGTTGAATCTGTACTGAGCTCATTAGAGCTGCCCATTCATTAAATTCAGACAGATACCTTCTTGAAGTACTTCCACTTTCTGGCACTGAATTGCAGGGCACCCAGTGTAATAATAGTTGGCACCAGGTTTGCAAAGTACTCTACATACATTATCCCATTTGAGCCTTGAAACGACCCTGAGGCAGATCCAGCTAACCCCATTTTACAGATGAGGAGACCATGGCTCAGAGAAGGAAGTGACTAGTAACACCTTCCCAAGAAGCAGGCTGAAAATCTAAGCCAACTTGATTCTAGAGCCAGCACAGCATCCTCTTTGTATGGCATGCCTTTTAAAACAGTGTGATGAGACATTTAGACTCTGTGGTTGTAACACCTTTGTACCAGAGAATCAAGGGGAAAGCAGAGTAATTGACAGCCATCTATCGGCAAGAGTACAAACCTTGGCATCCCTGCGGGGAGACACCCAAAGTAGGAGGAGGACTCCCATTCTGCTCATGAGTCTTTACGTTCTCCCACCCTTCAATGGCCTGAAAGGAATCATCACTGTGAAGAAAGTCTCCTCTTTGTTAAAATGAAAGAGCCAGTGTTCTGGTCAAATGGTTTAACAGCATGTGGTCTCCTGATAACGTATTGATAGCCCTGTAGCCAAATGACTTGGGGACCAAATCAAATCGTATCCAAGATTGTTGTCTCCTGAGATGAATGTCACCAAAGAATCTTTGCAAAGGAGATATGAGCAAAGGAGATATGAACGAATTCTAGTGTTGTAGAGAATATCCTAGAGACCCCTGATGTTCTCTCCATGTACCTGGAACTCTTCAGTTCACAACTGCATCTTACATTTCCTTTCCACTCCAATCAGAAAACTTCCCACCTCATACCAGGATGATTTCAACAACCTCCCTAGTCTGCACATTGCCACCAGAGTCATCTTTCCCCCCTAAATACTTCAGTTGTGTCACTTCTCTATACAGAAATAGTCAATGTTTTCCCACTATCCATGGAACTGTACCCAAACTCCTTAACTTTGGGGGACCCTTTGGGCTGTGATCCCAACCAATGAGTCAATCTTATTGACCACCATCTCTTTCGAACACCTTATCTTTTACTTGATAGGGACTATTTGCTGTTTTCCTAGTTCACAACACGTTACTATCTCTGTGCCTTTTCTCATATCATTCTCTCTGGTAGAAATACCATTCTTTTCACATATCTATGTACAATTTTGATATAGCCTTCAAGGCCAAATTAAAACATTCCCTTTGCAGTGAGTTTTCTAATGATTAATATAAGATCAAAATCATCGCCAGAGTTCTTAGTTGGTACCATTCATATTATACTGATCTGGCTTCTATTACAGGTGTGTGGACTCTTGCCTTACCTCTCATAAATTCTAATCTCCAAGCCCTAGATAGGTCCGTATTCCACATTGTGTCTATCACAGTACTTAGTCCTTTTCTGGCTGGGGGGTGGTAGTGTTGGTTAGGGTGATAATGGTGTGGATGTATGATTTCATTATTATGGAAAGTCCCTCAACCATTACAACTCATCTGTAAATTAGAGTCTCCAAGAGTTGTCTGGGATGCCAAAAGGCTAAGTGGACTATTCGTTGTCATATAATATGTGTCAGTATTGGGACTTGAACCTAGTCCTTTCAAACTCCAAGGATAGCCTTCTCTCCACTATATTGTAAGGTGAGTACTATTTGGTGAATGAATGGCTGCAATTGTGTGTGTGTGTGTGTATGTGTGTATGTGTGTGTGTGTGTGTGTGTGTGTTAGATAGGGTTGGCATGAAAATCCTGTTCTAATACCCCATCATGGTATGGAGCTGACTTTGGGGAGCAAATTCTCATAGGCCTGAAAGTCATCAAATACTGGCCTAGTGATGGACTGTATGTCTGTTTTCCAGTGACCAGCCCAGCTAAGGGTGGAAAAAAGATCCTTAACAGGTTGGCCACAGAGTGATGAACTTTTCCTTTACAGAAACTCTCAAAGGTCATCTACTCTTTCATGGTGGCATGTGTGTGCATATGTGGGGAGGAAGTTGCAGTCAGTGTCAGCAAAGGGTGTGTGCACACACTAATCAACTCTGAGATACTTTAAATACTGGAAAAGGGTGAACATTCATTTTATTCCCTTTCACTCATTCTCCTTGATACATGGCCCGTCCTTTATCTCTTTTTCCTTTTCATTGTGAA
This sequence comes from Potorous gilbertii, assembly GCA_028658325.1. Lineage (NCBI taxonomy): Eukaryota > Metazoa > Chordata > Mammalia > Diprotodontia > Potoroidae > Potorous > Potorous gilbertii. Next base: position 2,903 of record JAQQSK010008369.1, read on the forward strand.
CCCTCACATCTGTATGTGAGTAATATGACAGTTCATTGGACATGTGGGCCATGGCTTGAGCCACAGGATTTCATGTAGAGTGGTTCTGGTGAGGTAGGCCAAGCAGTAGCAGTCTTAGAGGAATGAAACCAGAATAGCCACTAAAGGACTGAACCTAGGGAAGGCAAGGCAAGGCTGAAGCCTAGGTGGCATGCTTCTTTTTTTTTTTAGGAGGCAGGAGAGTTGGAGAAACCATCATTTTGTTTTAGTATTATACTAACTTTGCTTTTTAATCTCTTAAAAATGTAGACAATTAAAAAATGAGTTCCAGCTCCAGGTCAACAGCTCCAGGAGATTGTTTAAATGTTCCTACCATGCTCAAATTTTGCAACCATGAATAACACTATAAATAAATCGTTCATCAGCCAGGATTTTGACATCTTTTTCTGGTTCTCTGTACTGAGATTTTTATTTTTAATGGTATTTATTATAATAGGATGTGACCTGAAGGAATCTGAGGGTACCTCATATTCTTGGATTTCTACTTTAGAGGTTCTGTCTTCATTTAGGTCCTTCTTTTATTAATGTGTGCAAGAGGAAAGTCTTTCACATTACTGGAAGAAAATAGCAAATAGGGTTGTGACACTGGGCAGTCAGGCCTTTAATGGAGCTGTGAGCAGCAAACCCATTCCTTTTGTTTGCCAGAGATGAATTAATTTTCCAATGGGCACAGCTTGCTTCTGTTCACAGGTAGCAGAACATGCCATTTCTTAGAGACAGTTTGAACCACTAATTGCATTTAAACCTTGGGGATGAAATCACATCTTCTGACCTATACTTGTAGTCAAGGGACAAACACCCATCCTCTCGAGAAAAGAATAAAAAAACTCCCAAAGAGTAAGGAAAACATGGCTAATGCTTTTAGTGCCTTAGTGACAATAGCTTTACCGATGGTCTTCTTTCATAGGACAGAGGTGACTATGGATCTCAAAGGCCAGGCCAGGGAAATACAAATTCTGACTGACCAGGAAACAGGGCTGAACCAAAGATGAAATCTAACAGGGACAAATGAAAAGTCTCATAAGTTGGATCCAGAAAGAGATTTTACAAGTACAAGATGGAGGAGGCAAGGTTAGTCAACAATTAGTCTGAAAGAAGAAAGATCTAGGGGTTCTAGTAGATTGTAATCTCATAAAAGTGATGAAATAGCCAAGAAAGCTACCAAGGTTCCTTTAACACTCATCTTAAGGGTTTCCTCTCCAAAGTATTATGCATTTTTATTTTCCCTCACCTATGAAAATGGGGCATCCTCAGAGTAGAATGCATATTTGTCAAGCTCAGGGACCTGCTTTCCTTTATATTTGTACTCTCAGAACAATACATTTAGTAGATAGGGACAGGGCCCGATATTTTTGGCAGGGTCAGATATATCAATACAGGCCTGTTGCCTTCTCTCTAATTCTATTTTTAGAGACTCTCCTTTAGGGAGAAGGGTCCCAAAGCTCGTATGTGCTATAGCAGGGCTTCTTAAACGTTGTCCACTCTTAACACCTTTAGTACTTTTTCAACTGTGGGTCATGGGGTCACAACCCACAGTTTAAGAAGCGCTGTTAGAAGAGAGATTTGAACCCAGTTTATCTTTGTTCTGAGGTCAGATCTCTTCCCCCCATGCCATATTGTCCATTTCCTGTCACAAACTTAAGCTATATATGTATTTCCAGGTAACATTTTGTGGATTCATGCCACCAGAGACAGAGGATGATTCCTCTTCCAAGCCATTTCCAAATGAGAATATTGTTATTTCTTCCCAAATTGGTGTAAGAATTTAATTTTTCACTCCTTCTTGCATCACTTACTCACTTCTGCATATTGGATGCAAATGGCATAAGGGGAGAAGGAAAGGAGGTAGGAGTACCAGGGGATCTCATAGTTGGCACCTCTGTTTGCAGAAACCATCATAAGGCAAATTGAAAACTCAAGACATCCTGGGCCATGCATGCACAGTGGAGTCAGAGGCTAAATCTGCTCATGTCTGTCATCTGAAGACTTCTGGGCATGGGTTTTTCTGAATGGAAACTGCTGTTCTAGCCCTGGTTTATTACATGTGCCTCAACTCCTTGGATCCTAGCATCCTTGACAAACTCTAGTTCTTGACCCGTGCCATATTCTGACTTAAATTCTCTCTTATAATTCAATTTGAACCTTGCTCTTTTCTAGCCTACGATGGACTGATTGTCATAACCTAGATATAGGCAGCTAGTGGCACAGTGGGGAGTGGATAGAGTGTTGGACCCATAGTCAGAAAGACCCAAGTCCAGACACTTACTGGTTGTGTGACCCCAGGCATGTCACTTAACCCTCTTTGCCTCTGTTTCCTTATCTGTAAACTAGGGCTAATAACAGCTCCTATTTCCAGGGTTGTTGTGAGGGTTAGGAGAGATGATAATGGATGTAGACTACTGAACACAGTGCTTGCCAAATATTAGGGGATGCGTAAATTGTAGGTCTTATTATTATTGCCATGATTAATATCTTTGGTCCTTTAGATCTCTGAAGAGGACTCTATTCCCTTGGTCCTTACCTCTGACCCATGTCAAAAACGATGGCCCAGAAGGCAGTCAAAGCACCAAAAGCCGCGAAGGGCATTTAGGTCAGAGATGGATTTATCGAATGAGGAGATCAGTCAATCAATATCTCTGTGACACGCAGATTCAACTGGCTTTAAACAGAAATGCCTTCAAGTGAGGGATGGGTACAGAGTGCCCTTGTTCTGGGGGTGATGGCATGAAATGGGTTAAAAGCCCATCATCAAGTATTAAGCACCTACTATGTACACAGAAAGCGGGAGAGAAAAAGACAAATACAATACAGCCCCACACTCATGATGCTTACAGACTAGGAGGCACAGGAGACATGCCTAGAATTGTAAAGTCCCAGAATGTTACAGCTGTACAGGGGTCAGAAAACTAGCTAACTCACCTCCGCCATTTTATACGTAATGGATCTGAGGTTCAGCACCAAACAGAACAGCATTACGTAAGGGAAAGGGAAGAAGAAAAGGCAATTTCAAGCTGGGGGGAAGAATCTGGGAATGCTCATGGGGGAGGTGATTTTGATCTGGGTCTTGAAGGAAAGTTAAGGTTTCAACAACTAGAGATGGGGTGGTGAAGTGGAGTGGGTAGAGTGGAGAGAAGAGGGCATACTAGAAATGGGGAAAGGCTTGAACAGAGGCCAGAAACAAACTAGAATGTGTACGGGGGACCAGACACCAGTTGAGACATTAGAGCCTACCACCTACCTTATCCAAGTGCAAATGTTGTGTTTTGCAGCAACACATGGTTTGCTCATTCCTCGTTAAAATTTAAAATGTCAACTAAAAATAATTTTCTTTAAATACTACCAATAAGAAAGCCCAAGAGTTTTTGAGAAAACAGATGTCTAAAGAAACTTTCTTTTTCTGTAATAAGCATTTGGGACAATGTAACCCATCCCCAAATCATTTGCTAAATATTCCATGTCAAAGATATTTACATTAGCAGATTCTATATCATTCTCTTGGGGGTGGAAAAAACTCCAAACTATGAAGAGATATCAAAGAAAATTTGTCTGCAGGCAGCACTCATTAGGAATATAGACTCTTCCCTAGGAGCCTAAGAAACCTGGGTCCTGTTAACTGTTTTGCTGTGACTTGGGTAGTAAGTCATATAACCTCTCAGTGCTTCAGTTTCTCCATATGTAAAACATGGCAAATAATACCCATCATTATTTGATGATATGAACTTTGTAGCACAATGACTTTCTGTGGTACCATATAATATGAGCAGACCTTGGGTTATGGAAGATTAAGCTGGTGAAACACAGACTCTAGTCTAGGGTCCTATCAAGCTGGAAAGGCTTCAAGTACAGGTCTAGTGATGGATTGCACGTCTGCTGTCTGAGGACTAGTCTAGCTCAGTTTGGAGAGGCTCATCTTTAGATGAGTCCCAGAGGGATGAATGTATCCATCACAGCAACTCTTAAACAAAAGCTACTAAATCATAGAGGGCTTGGGAGGGTCCACACTGATGAAATGACAAATCATTCAAATAGGGAAGTAAGTTGTGCATACCAGAGCTAGGAAGGAAAACGGCTTCAAGTTCTTTAGAAAATGATGCTACTCAAATCTTAGCATAACCCCCCTCTGCCCAAAGCAGTATATGCCACATTCCTTCCTGTCTCCCATCCCAATATATTCTAGATGCCAACATTTTCACTCAGGATGTTGGGTTACAGATTTAGAGGTGGAAGGGGCTAGAAATGTCATCTAGCCCAATTACCTCAGTTTACTCATAAGAAAACTTTGTTCAAAGTAGCAGAACTTTTAGTTCTATTGCCTCCTATTTGAAGCTTTGGGATCGTTAATGGTCACATTGCCCACATCTCTGATTTCCCAGAATGCTACATCTCATATGTCTTTAAAGGCATTCGAAAGTATGCCTTGATTCCTGCTCAAGATGGAGATATGAAGGGCTGTAGAGGAGCATCTATCAAGGCTCCAGTTAGAAAAATGGTCAGAATGGATAAAGGGAAACAGCAGGACCTGCCTCCATCCAGTCTAGTACTAAATGAGAAGATGGCTTGAAGAAGGCTATTGGTTCTAGGGGAGGGTCATACCAGGGGAGGCAGAAGCTAATGCAAACATCCTTCAGCCTGCAGGTACTCTAGAAAAGTTTAAACCCATTGCAATCTCACAGGACCTGAAACTGCCATACAAGAGTTGGGAAAAGTAGAGGCAAGTTTGTTCATCAGTGTCTGGAGCTAGTGGAATCTCAGAACTAATCCATCAGAGTAGCAGTAGGGGACAGGCAACTCCATCAGAGAAAAGGTGGGGTAGCACATGTCTTGAAGCACTCAGAGTTGCAGCAGGACATAAGGCCAGTTAAACAACTGGGATCGTATTGTGGGAGGCCTTGTAGGGAGTTGTGAACCAGTCTGATTTCCATAGTCCAACTGGGGCTTGTCAAGGTAGCAGCTGGAGATGGAACCAACTCCTCACGGGGAATTACACAAGGAAAGGAAATAGAGATGAGGTGAGGCCAACATCAACTTTGGGCTATCAAGATAGGAGGCAGAAACCAGGGTTCACAGCTGAGTGTAGAATTTGGTCCCAGCTACCTCACTCACTTGAGAGATGTCACCATTGCAGTGGCAACAACATCAAAACTACTAACAAGCAAGGGCCAAACTATGCCTGCTCACTTTAGAAAGGGGTAGAACTGGTCCCTAATACAAAATCCCAGCCCAGAAATGGAGACAACTATATGAGCAAAGAGATAAAAACACTGACCATAATGAATACATATCAGTTAACAGAACCCTAAGAGGTTAATCCACTCAGAAGAGAAAAACAGCACAAATGCAGGTAGAGATAAAGAGAAAAGAACAACTAGGTTGGGCATGAGGGTTAGAAGGATGCCTTGAATAAGTAAAGCAAAACAAAAAAAGATAAGAATTGAAATGAGAATTTTTTTTAGGGAAAAACTCTGGAAGAATAAATAGCCTTAATAGAAGATGAAAAATCTTATGTGAATAATGAAGTCTGAAAACAGGAAGATGCAAAGAGAACTCAATGACTTCAGGACACAATGAGGAAGATTAGAGCAAAATACTGAAAAATTAGCAGAACATGTAAGGTCTCTACAATCAAAAGCAGTTAACCCACAACGAGCCCGAGGAAATAGAATCTAAGAATAACCACACCTTCAAGATTAAACAAAACAAGTGGATACCATAATTAAAGAAATTATAAAACTACCCAGATCTCTTAGTCAGGGAGCAAAGTAGAAATAGAAAGAATCCACTGGTCATCTCCTGAAAGAACTTCAAATTGAAAATAACTAGGAACATATGACTCAAATCTAGAACATCTATGTCAAAGAAAAAATACCATAACTAGCTAGAAAGAAGGAATTCAAGTACCAAGGAACCACAGTTAGGATCACATGAGACTATGCTATAATTACTATAAAGGAAAGGATCTCCTAGAATGTAGTTCTGCAGAAGGAAAAAAAGATTTAAAAAAAAGCTTACAACCAAGAACAGCCTACTCTGCAAAACTTAATCCCACAGCAGGAAAAAAATGGATCTTTAATAGAATAGATAACTTTCAGGAATTCTTGGTGAAAATCCCATAACTATATAGAATCTTTGAAATACACAAAAGACAAGGGAAATGTTAAAAAGTAAAAAAAAAAATTGAACCATGAGAGGGGCCTAAAAGATGATGACATACTTATATTCTAACAGGAAAAAAAGAGCTCCTTCAGACCTCAACAGTTTTCAGTGATGAGAGAGGTAGTCAAGGAAGACAAGCAGAAGACTCAAGTGTTCCACTGTTCTGTTTGGTTCATTTTAAAATAGGAAAGAAAATGTAGTGAAAATGAAGATAAAGGGGGACAAGTATTTCACAAAATGGGGTACATGAGGATGAGTATATATATTTAGAGGAAAAAAGTAGGGAGAAAGGCATCTTATGAATTCTTAGTATTTTATGAACCAGATAAAAATAGGTGAACACACACATACACGCACAGAGTTTGCATGGTCACACATTTAAGTCAATAGGTAACCAGGTAAGGACTGGAAGATGGGAGAAAGGGTTTACTGGGGAGGGTAGAGTTCAGGAGGAAGTAAAATAAATTTCAACATCAGAGAGTTCTGGTCATAAAGGAGATTAAATCTTAGTTGGAGAGGATGGGGCAAAAGTGTGGAAGTATAGTACCTAAACTACAGATTACTTGTGTTGAACACCTTCCTTCTCTTTTACTATCTTATTTGTAAGTAGGAGTTAGGGTGGGGAAGGGAAGAAAAGACATAAAAGGATATTATGGAGAGGAATATGTTATTAATCAACATAACTGTGAGTGTGAATAGGATAATTCACACAAAAATAGAGGAGGTTAGCAGAGTGAATTAGAAAGTAAAATGCTATTTACAAAAAAGCAAGCCTAAAATATACTGATTCAGATAAAAATGAAGGGCTGAAATGCTTTCTTATGTTACAGGTGAGTTTAAAAAAAGTAGAGGTGTTGATCATGACCTGCGTAAGGTATGAAAACACATTTGAAAAACATAAGCAAGGAAAGTATATTCTGCTTAAAAACACCACAGATAATGAAATATTAATACTTAACATATGTATGCCAAATGATATAGCATCTAAATACTTAAAGGAAAGGCTAATCAAATTATGGAGAGAAATCAAAACCTTAATTATGTCCTTTTCAGAACTAGACAAATCTAACAAAAAAAAAAGATAAACAAGATAGACCTTAAGGACCTGATTAGTATTTTAGAAAAAAATAGATTTGATACCTCTCTGGTACTTTCTGAATGAACACAAAAAGGAGTAGAGATATTTCTCAGCTGTACAAGCAACTTTATACAACAATTAATCATGTGTCAGGGCATGAAAAACTCACAAATGCAGGAAAATTATATATACACTTTGCTGAGCATGACACAATAAAATTATAATCAAAAAAAGACATTTGAAGAAATTATTCTTATATGAAAGGAAATTAAATAATAAATCATAAAGAATTGGTGGGTCAAAGAATAAATTGCAGAAATCATAGATTATTTCATCAAAGAAAATGACCACATTAAGACAGTATACCAAAAGTTCTGGGATGCAGCCAAAGTAGTTTTGAAAGAAAATGCATATTTTTGTATCCTTTCATCAACAAAAGCTAGAAAGGAGAGATCAGTGAACTAGGAATGCAAATGTAAAAACTAGGAAAGCCATAATTAGAAAAGTACTTAAGAATACAAATACAAAAATAGAAACTCAGAAAATTAAAGAAGAGATCACGATATTGAAAAAATTAGTCCTATGGACCTGGTAAAACTGGGAGTTCGGTTCTTGGGAAAAATAAAATGAATAAATCATTAGCTAATTTGATTTCTAAAAGATGAAAACCAAATTATTATACTCAAAAATAAAAAAGGAGAATTCATCATAGGTGATGAGAGAATAAAATAAATTATTTTCCGCAATTATATGCCAACAAAATTAGATAACTTAATGAAATCAATGAATGTTTGGAAAAATGTGAGATGCTTAGCTTAACAGATAAATTAATAAAGAAATAAATAACCAGAAACAGAAAAAAGAGTAAGTAATAGTGAGACTTTCAAACAGGAAGGAAAAAAATCCCTTAGATCCATATGGATTTAGAAGAGAATTGTAGCAAATATTCAAGGAGAAATTAATTCTAATGTTACAAAAGGTGTTTGCAAAAATAGGAAAAGAAAGCATCCTATCAAACTTCTTCTATGAGATAAATCGTATCTATGTCAGGGAAATCAAAGAAAGAGAATTGTAGACCAATATCTCTATTGAATATTGATGCAAAAATATTGCTTTAGGTATTAGAAGAAAGAGGCAATAGTAATGCTACAAAAATTATACACTATTACTAGATTGGATTCATACCAAAGATGTAGGGTTAAGTGCAATATATTTAAAAAAATAAACCATAAGCACAGGGTCCATATTAATAATGAAAGCACCAAAATTCACAGTATAACATCAACAGATGCCAAAAATACATGACAATATTGCTATATCCCAATTAGTGTGAATAATGAAGCCCCTGAAATGTTGCATGCATTCAAATTTGCAGTATTTAAAGTTATTGTTATGTAAAATATGGTAATTGATTCTGGCTTACTGAAAAATGCAGTATGAATTCAAATAATGTGATGACTTCAATGGATTCATTTTTGCACTAATAGGGACATAGTTGTACACTACCTACATATGTTACAAACAGTAAAAAGAACTGAAATAAATGGACCCAACCTTGACATGGTAAACAGTATCTGCTGAAAACCCACAGTTAATGCTATCTATAATGGAGAAATGAAAGGAACCTTTTCAATGAGATAGAGTGAGGATGTCAGCAGCCATCACCATTATTTGATAGAATTCTAGAAATGTTAAGAAAAGAGAAAGAAATGGAACCAACATAGGCAAAAAGGAAATAAAACTGTTGCTTGTTAAAGATGCTGTGATCATTTACTTAAGAAGTCTAGGAATTCAACTCAACTGAAACAAATAATTACTTCGGTAAAGCAGCAACATAAAATAAACTAAAAGAACCCTGGCTCTCTTACAGCCCTGGGGGTAACCATCCACTCTGACCCTTCTACCTTTCTCACAGTGGCCAAACTGAGATCACAAGAATTCTGACAAGATACAGCCTTCAGGAGCATCTCGACCTATCCTGATGCATCTGTTGGTCACACAAAATATCCTTCCATAAGCCCCCTAGATTTGTAACTCGAATGTATGTGGCCTATTTCTTTCTCCCCTGGGTGTGGCAGCTAGTTTATCACAAGTCACTCATTCACAGACCAACTGGTCTTGAATGTAGAAAGACTTTTTACTACGATGATCTAATCAGCTCTCTTATTTATTGGTTTAAATTTTAATTTTTTCGTGATTAACTTGACAAAATCATCAATAAATTTAAACATTTTCATACACAAACAAAAGAAAAAGGTCTGTATATGAAACCATGAATCTCTATTATGTATATATTATGTATATCTTTAGGTAATAATAGCTAGAATAAGAGGTCACATGTCTATAGCATTTACTATGTGCCAAACACTGTGCTAAGCACTTTATAAATATCATCTCATTCAATTCTCACAACCACCATGGGAAGCAGGTGTTGTTACTTCTCCCATTTTACAGATGAGGACACTGGGACAAATGGAAGTTAAGTGGCTTGATCAGAATATAATGAATTCATCATCCTATTTCCAAAGTGGTTTCGGCTTTTTTGTGTCTCCCTCGAAATTTCTTTTTATTCTCTTCTGTGCATTTAACAAAATTGGCTTAAAAAATAAAAAACAGAGGCCATCACTTTCAGCAGAACCTTGAGTCCCACCAGTGCTCCTCATCCTTACCCCTCAAAAAGCTCTCTCATAACAAATATGCATGGTCAAGTGACATCAGGCCACATCTATGTCTCATTCTGCATACCACTGAGAAGTGGCGAAGCAGGTTTTATCAATGGTGTTCTGGATATGTGAATGGTCATTGGATTGATCAGAGAGACCTTAAGACTTCCAAAGTCATTTTTCTTGCACTATAACTGTCCTTGTAGCAATACATTCTGATTCTGCTCACTTCCCTTTGCCTCCCTTCATACAAAATTTCCCAGATTCCTCTGAATCTGTGTTTTTTGTCATTTCTTATGGCACATCACTCCTAGCTACCATAATTTGTTCATTCATTCTCCAACTGATGGGCATTCTCTTAGTTGTCAATTTTTTTATTACAACAGAAAGCGCTAAGCTGTTATTCCTCATATGGGTCCTTTCCCTCTTTTTGTCAATCACTTTATATGAAGCCCAAGAGTAACTCTGACTCACTTTGAAAAAGGCGTCAGGCACTAAAACACTTGACATGAGCCAACATGAGCAGAGACCTTATGTTACAGGACTAGGCTAAAGCACCCAAGAGTCCACTGATATCCCAATCTCTCTCAGGACCAACAGATTACATAAAGAACATGAACTTATAGGAGGCTAAATTAAATACCAAACTCTATTTTCCCCTGAACTTCAAGTCACCCTAGGGAAAAAATGTAACAACTTC
>JAQQSK010008370.1:0-13535 GCA_028658325.1 Potorous gilbertii
TTTAGACCTAGTTCCTTTGACTTCTGGAATATCCTATTACACGCCCTTCAATCCCTTAATGTAGAAGCTGCTAGATCTTGTGTTATCCTGATTGTATTTCCACAATCCTGGAATTGTTCCTTTCTAGCTGCTTGCAATATTTTCTCCTTGACCTGTGAACTCTGGAGTTTGGCCACAATGTTCCTAGGAGTTTTTCTTTTTGGATCTCTTTCAGGCAGTGATGGCTGGATAAATTTTTTTAAAAGCCAAATTGCTTTATATCTGAAATATGATGTTGTGCTAATATTAAAGCAATTAAGAATAATATATAATATTGTTTAAGAACAAATCCACTCAGAACTTTATATTGGGGTTCTGGCTATATATATATATATATATATATATATATATATACACATATACAACACACCCACATATACACACCCACATGTATGTGTATGTGTATATATGTATATGCATGTGCATACATATGTATATACATGTATATATACATATATGTGTATTTACGCATATGTATATATATACATATATACATGGATACACATGTGTGTGAATTTATATATACACATATACACACATATCTATATCCTTATATATAGCTAGCTAGATATGTAGATATAAATATATATCATGGAAAGATTCCCTTTTCGTTCCTATCAGACAGTGGAAAGGGACATCCTTGACATTTTTGGGGCTGTGAGTATATAATCAAACAGCGTTTGGGGGATTAAAAGACAAAGACGTAGAGAAATAAAGAGAGATTGGAACTATGAGGTGAGAAGGGGGGGAAATTTTCTAGGGAGGCTAAGGGGAAAATGGTAGTAAATATGTGCAGAATAAAAGTATAAAGAATTCAGGAGAACTGGTATCTCTTATATAAGGTCTTGCCAAGCCCTTTTCAGGGCATTGTATCCAGTCTTTTGTCCATCTGATTCCTTCAGTTTTTACCTGTGCCTCCAAAGAGCTGTAGAATATGCAGGAGTCATATCCTGATAAATCATTTCAACAGGTTTACTAACCCAGTTTGAAGGTAACTGAGAAACCTCAAACCTATTGATGAGTTGGGGGAGTGTATAGTCCAAGCATATGAAGAGTTTCCTCAGTGGAATTAAGAAATGAGAACAATTTGTTCCAAAGTCCATGAAGGTGCCTAAAGCAAGTGCAGAGGATACCTTTGTGCTTAGTCATTCATTGAAGATGCTAATATTATCCATTACATCCTGGGTCCATTAAGAGTCGTCTTGACTTTGAAGACAAAAATGATAATCATGACTTTGTACAATTCTGAATCATTTAAATCCAAGTCATATACAAGTCAAGACATCATTTATGATGTCATTGGTTATCTTCACAAATGAAGGATGAACAACAACAAAAACATAATAGGTCCCGATTCAGGTCTGCCTCTTTTTAGTTAATTATTTTCTTTTATTCCTCAGGTACCAGGCATTGACCAGTGTATTTTTTCTTCATTCCTGGAAGGTAAAATCATTCCTAATTTTCTTTCCATATAAATTATTTATGAGAGCAACACACACACATACACACACACATACATTCAATTTTTTTTTTATTTGGAGCTCTAAGTGAGATTGGAGGTAAGTGTTAACAAATAAGTAAAAAATGAATTAAAGGATCTTTGACAGTGCAAAAAGAAATCAATATTCTTCTGCAATAGAAATGAAAATGGGCTAAGTTCCCTTGATGTTATTCACTGAAGGGACTAGGGTCGAGTGGTATCTCTGGAATTATGGAGTCTCTAGGGCATGAGAGATAGAGAGAAAAAGAAGTTTCAGTGACTGAAAGAAAAATAAAAAGAAATAATGAGAGAAATACACATGAAAAACTCTGAGGATCTATTGGTAAGATTAGTCAATATTAACAAAATCTCAGTTGTTGGAGAGATTTTGGGGGACATAGGCAAAAAAGATAAAAATATAGGAAGAAAAACAAAAAAGAAGAAAAAAGATTGAGAGATAAAAATGAAGAAATGAGAAAATACCCATATTTAAAATATACAGAAAACAAAAAGTTCAATAAAGCACTCAAATAATGAAATTTTAAAATTGTTAAATCCATTATACAAATAATTTATACATAATACAATTTGATTGATGTACATACAATATTTTGTTCTTGCTCTTACGATATAAAAACATTTGTGGAAACTGATTTTTCAATGTTTCATGTTTGGCAAGGGGCAGATTTGAAGGAAACTAGAGAGAAGAGAGATCCTTATCTTTTAGCTTCCAATTTTGAGAAAGAAGTGTCCCAGTTTCTCCTTGAATCCTTAAAGTAGGAGGAAAAACTCTGGAAAGAAGCTGATGTCAGGAACCACCTGACTTTCTTTGTCAAATCCAAGGGACCAGAATGTATTTCATTTAGTTCTTGACAACTCCCAACTCTAATCACCAAGCTTGGAACACTGAATAATCAATCTGCTGTGGAAGAGTATTATACAAATTGTCTTAGAGTCATATATTACAATAATAATAGCTTTTTAAAATTAATTTATTTTTAGTTATCAAAATTCATTTCCACAAGATTTTGAGTTCCAAATTTTCTTCCCTTCTCTCCGCTCCAGTCATCCCAAGAGATCATGCATTTTGATTACTGATATCCTTCCTTCTATCACACCTTTCCCTTCTCTCATTCCTTCCCCTCTAATTTCTTGTGGGGCAAGAGAGATTCCTATGCCTCTTTGCCTTTATGTCTTATATCCCACTTATATGTAAAAACAATTTTTAACATTCATTTTTAAAACTTTGAGTTCCAACTTCTTTCCCTTCCTCCCTCCCTACTCATCCCCTCTGAGAAGTCACACAATTCAATATAGGTTATACATGTGTTGTCATGCAACACAGTTCCATAACAGTCATGATGTGAAAGATTAACTGCCTCCAAAAATCCTGTGCACATTCATTCTATTATCTCTTTGGACCTTGTCCCTCCTGAAAAGTATTTATTTCTAATTATGCTTTCCTCCCATTTGTCCACATTTCTATCATCCTCTACTTAGCACTTATCATCTTTCCCCCTACTTTTGTGTAGTGCAAGATAGATTTTCACGCCAAATTGAGTATACATGTTATTCCCTTCTTAAGCCAAATGTGACAAAAATAATGTTTTTTCGTTCCCCCTCACCTGCCCCCTCTTCCCCTTCATTGAAAAAGCTTTCTCTTACCTCTTTTATGTCAGATAATTTACCCCACTCTATTGTACCCTTTCTCCTTTTTCCTAATATATTCTTCTATCAGCCCTTAATTTTAGTTTTAGATATCATCCCTTCTTATTCATCACACAATCGATACCCCTACAACCTGCCAACTTTGAGCTACAGAAACAGCTCTTGCCTCTACCCCTGCTGTAGCTACAGCAGACTCCTCCACCCCCTCTGCTGCTCTGGGCCAGGATCTGAACCACTTACAGTCTTACACAGGTCAGACTTTTCTTCCCCCTGACCTTCCAATTTGTCCTCCAAGTTTTGGGGTTATGAGGTCTGGAAAATGCCATCGGTGTCAGAGATTCAGCGTTCAGGTGACCTGATCAAGTCCTGTCTTTGCATGTAGGCATGGCCTACACTGGACTGCTCTCTGCTGCCTGGCCTTTGTAACAGATGCTTCTTGATGATCTTCCAGGCTGTCATCGGCTGGAAATTTGCTTTACTTGGTCATTCTGTGAGTTCTACAGCTCCAGATTTTTTTGCAGTCATTTTTTACAGGTATTTGGCTGGGATTCCGGGGGGAGTTCTAACAAGTCTCTGCTTCTACTCTGCTATCTTGACTCTGCCCCGCCAACCAGTAGTAATAACTTTTCAATGGAAAAGGTTTTATCCATAACACTCAAATAGGGGCTTTGTGTTTCTCTATCTTTCAGCCTTCCCATTTTTCCTCCATCTTTATTATCTGGTCTCTAATATCACACCAAAATATTTCTCATCCTGAGCCTAGTGAAAATAGGAACCACAATGAGTATATAATGAGAACAAAAGAGAAAAGTGCACCAAGAACATAAGAGTTGTAACTGAGAGGAAGAAAAGGAAATCTTGAGAGAAGAAAAGGAAATTGTAGACGGTAAGCAGAATTCATGTGGATAAAAATGTCACCAGGATAGGGCCTCTGCATAACTCAAGTAAATATAAATTGGAAACTGCACTGAAGATCCTTTCAAACTTTTTAATCACCAGAATAATTTAATGAAATTTATTTATGCCTAGTTTTCTTCTGTTTTTGCTTTTTTTTTTTAAGAACTTTGACTTCATCTTCAAAGTGAGCATTGACTTCATTGCAGTATTGCATCTTACTATCAGATCTAAAAGGGACCTTAGAGGGCAAGTATATCCACTTCATTATTGAGAACATTTCTTTTAAAATTTTAGTAATATGTATATTTGTTTGAATTTTTGTTTGTCCAAAAGAAGCTAAAGGAAAATCTCAATGAGAATAAAACATTTGAAAAAGACCGCGAAAACAAGATTTCATATTTGTATTTTATAATTTCAACTATAACAAAATTTTCCAGAAAGGTTATATTATTTCTAAGAATCTCAGGTACCTACTTGGTTTCAGGTATAAGGTGTTGGAATAGGCACTTGCTTGGATTACTTTAAAAGGGTCTGTAAATATTATGAAACAGACATTTTTAAAAATAGGTTTGGTCATATGTCATGGTCCTTGGCAGTCTTTATTCTATTCAATAAAGTTTAATGTGTGTACTATATAATGAGCATTCTTAAATAAGGAAATTATCATGTTGCATGAATATATGTAAGAATATATCTATATCTATATATATATATATAATGTGCATAAATGTATATGTGTGTGTATGTTTTTTATCACTCTCATAAGAAGCTGCAAGTACTGGGTTTTTCGTTATGATTAAATCATATTTATGATTTTAATATATTCACAAAAATATTAAAATAAAACTAAAACAATAATAGTAAGATTACTCTCCAGGGAGTTATTATCAACCATAATAAGCAGTTCTACCACTTCATCCTAGAATTCATTTTTCTCCGTGGCTTTATCAGGAAAATTAACAGCTTTATAAGAAATGGAAAAGCATGCAAACATTATTTTGATAAAATGAAACAAATTTTAAACCAAACCCAGCACTTTTACCAATGGCATTTTCAGTAAGGATATGAATTGTTGATCACCTGATGTTTCCTCATCTTATCTGAAATTGATTATATTAGGTAACTCATATCTGGATTTTATGAAAAAATGAACCTCTGTCCAGTATTTGTGTCTGTGTGTATGTTGAAGGGGGTAGAAAATGGAAGGGAATTGACTGGAAAAAGAAGAAAGAAGAGAATACTGAATGGCCAGGAGTAGTTTTAGTCAGGAAAAAAATAAATTTAGTTATTAGTTCTGTGGTGAGAAAGAAGGAGCACACCCACTACTGATCCTGAACAAAAATACAGTCGAATTCCCCTATGGCTACATATCTTGTGAAATATCACTATGACATTAACTCTCTTACATTTATAGGTATGGAAAATGTCTCTCCCCTTTATGGTGTTAATAATATAGACCCTCAAAAGCATTATTCCCACCTCAGAAGCATTTTACTGAAATATTTAGAGTTCTTTTAGTATCTGTGGTACTCATATACTTTAAATGTGCAGAATCTTCAAATATTTACACAAATTAGAAAGGGGTTTATTGTTGTAAAAAATGACATTTGAGGTAATGACTCCCAGGGACATAGTAGGGCAGAGGGAGTAATTGAAATGAAAGTCTCAGGGAGAAGTTGGGCCCTGCTTCTTCTAAAACTGACATCTATAAGTGAATTCCGGCCAATGCTGTTATTTTCCTGGCTGAGCTGCTTCACACACTAGCCAATCTGTGTGTTTTCAAAAGATTTCATTGACACTGAGAGATCCATCATATGGCTTTCCATGCAGCTTTCAAAAAATGATAAAAATATATTCCCCCTAAATTTGTCTGTCTATTCAAATGATGTTGTGGGATCAGTAATACTAAGGATAAGTACTTCCCAAACTGACTGATTCCTTGTAAGTTGAAATGATTCAATGACTCAAGAAGAAAAACAAAAAAGTCAAACCAAATCAAACAAAAGACAAATATTAAATGACATGATTTAACAATGCCAGTATGTCTTAGTGGGGGTGGGGCAGGGAATAGTATTATTTTACAGCTACCAAAGTACAGGATTTGAGAAAGTCCTGAGCATGAGAACAAAAAATAATGAAGCAGGGCAAAATAAAATGGATCCATGCAAGAAAAAGGTTTATAGGCATTTTTTTTATGATGCACATTTGTTTCCTACAATCTTGTGGCCATTTACACAAATGCTCTCTTCAGAGGTCATTTCTCTGTGATTTATTTCACCCTCCTCAAATGTCTTCTTTATTTCATTTTACCTTTTTCAAACCTTATTCTTCTTTTCAGAATCAACTTAGATACCACCTTTTGCAGAGGATAGCTCTCTATTGTCAAAGGATGGTATCTTTTTCATTCTTTATTTTCAATTGATTGGGATATGAGGTTACATACCATACATTATTTAAGACTCAGTGTAGAAATTTCTTGTCTAGTCTGACCAAAATTTAGTCATTTGTGAACCATGACCAATGTACTCAAGGCACTATGTTTTAATTTGGCATTAACACTTCTAAAAGTGACAGAAAAGTGATAGTTTTAGTATATAGAAGGAAAAATGCACACATGTATGTCTGTATATGTATATGCATACATATAAACATATATATGTTATATGTACATACACTTTCAGACACATACACACATGAACACACGAGGAAGCTTGTTAAAGAAATATTTCCAATAAATGGAAACCATGGTATTAAATGTGGCATGTTGTATTCATTATTCAATTAAAAATATTTCTTATGTCACTGGGCTAGGAATTATCACAAACATCATTAGAAATAAAAGTACTTTGTTCCTATATGCAAATAATTTGAAAATCATAAGAAGAAATAAAACAAGGGTCCAAATAAGTAAAATATAAAATAGAGGATACATGAATGAAATAGAATATAAAATCTCTGAGAGTTTTCAAGAGCGCATGAATGTAAAACAACTGGACATAAAACAAAATTTAGAAGCAAAGCATATTATTATAAATGCAAAATGGTGACACAATTGAGTTGTAGAATCAGGAAGCTTAAAAACAATGCTCATGAAAATGTTAGACTCATATCCAATGATAACTTTTCTACATTAATGCACATTTGAAAGGTGGACAAGTTATGATTGCTATGGGAATCATAACTTTAAGTTTATAGACTCTTATTCACATAACATCCGTGCTATAATGTTACTGGAATGCATTTTTGCAGTTAATTATCTTGATTTGTGAAGGAGAATGGAGAAAAGAAATGAAAAATGCACCAAACAATGTCTTACAGAGAAATTATGTGTATGGATGTCTCAAGCAAATGTTAATGTTTTAGAATGCAGTCAGTAGTCAAAGCACTATATGTTATATTATGAAATTATCTAAAATTAATTAGCTTTGACCAACTACTTCCACCAGAAGGATCATACCGTGGAGGAGGTTATTAATAGAAAAAAAATAATTATTAGTGCAAAGAAGCATTTTTATGAGCACTATTTGTAATGGCAGAGCATCTAGCTATAAATTGGTCATTCACTGATTCAGGAATAGATGAAAAAATATGGGGTATACCTCTAATGTAATATTACAGAAGCATAAGAAAATAGACAAGGAAGATTTAAAAATATTGAAATACTAATAAACAGTAATACAGATTGAAGAATACAGAAACACAAAAGCAGAATTAACTTTGAGTTGTAGCTGTATTAAAACTTAAACCTAATATCACTAATAAATCTATCAATGCAGAGCAGAGCAAAGATTCCTGGATTCAGTCAAATTACTATCAAATTCCAGATCTTCTGTTTGCACACCTATGTGAAATTGGTCTCAGTTTTCTCCTCTATTGAAAAGAAATTTGATTGGACTACATTACAATTTATGTGCATTTATTTTATAAATCTGTGGCCATATGATCATATAAAGACTTCTTCCCACATAAAACATTTAATTAAAATGAATTTGAAAGTTAAAAATCTGAAATAAAATGTCGTTTATTGTACCCAGTAACTGAAAAACCAAGCATGTGTTTGAAAGGTGTAATTCAAATGATCAAATACTTTAACTGCGAACTTTTTCTTTTTTGAAATTATTTCTTTTTTCAATCGTAAAATTGAAGGCATATATCAAACATAAACATCTTAATATACAAAATGAAGGAGAAATAGAATGATTTATAAAGTATTAACTTTGTTTTTATAATTTTTATAAATGTTCTAAGCTTATAAAAGTAAAATTGTCCTACTTATCTACTTAAGTCTTTTGAATTTCCTTTTTTTCATTTAAATGAAGTATTTTTATTTATTTTCTTCTTTTCTTCGGTTATGATTCACCAGTATTCCTTTCTTCCCGAAGAGAAGGTCAGTTTTATCATCACAAGTATAACTAAATAAAACAAATCAATATATTCACCCTATGGAATATGTGTGTGTGTGTGTGTGTGTGTGTGTGTTTGTGTGTGTGTATGTGTGTATATATATATATATATAGGTATATATATATATATATATATATATATATACAATATAGAGAGATATATCTATATACATAGTTGTTTATATAGGTATATATATACATATATATATATAATATAGAGATATATATCGATATAGTTATTTGTATAGGTATATATATACATATACACTATATAGAGACATATATATATATATATATATATAGTTATTTATACATGTATATGTGTGTGTGTGTGTATAATTCCAAACCTGTAGTTCATCAACTCTGTCAAGACATTCTTCATCATCTTTCCTCTGAAATCTTATATTTTTGTCACATTATTGTGATCATTGTATGGACTTGTGTTTCCTTCCTTCTGCACAATTCATTCTACATTGGTTCATTTGACCCTTCTTTATTTTTCTCTAAAATCGTCATATTAATTTAACATAGCAGAATATATTTCATTATATCCACATTTCATTTATGTACTGACTCCAATTAGCAGATACCATGTTGTTTCCCTCTCTTTGCTATAACAAAAATGTCATTATATATTAAAACATAACTTCACATATAATAGTCCTTCCATTCTGTCAGTGATCTCTTTGGGAGCATACACACTCCTACTAGGGTTATCATTGGGTCTAAGGGTATGAACAGACTAACGACTTTTGGAATACAGTTTCAAATAGTTTCCCAGAAGTGCTGGATCAAGTTACAACTCCACTATCAGTCTACTGGAGTCCCTTGACAATTTCTATGTCCTCCTTTATTTCCTTTGCCAGAATTGATGGATCAAATATCAAACTAAGGAATTTTTTTAAAATTTTTAATTCTATAATGTGTGATTTGAAAATTTTAATATGCTTATTAATGTCATGTATATTAAAATTATGAAAGAAACAATTCCCTATTTATTGAGAATTTCGATGAAAACTAGAAAGCAATTTTGCAGAAATTAAGTTTTGCACAATCTTAACATAATATATTAAACACCTGATTATCAAAGGTCATACCATTACAAAGAATGAGAAGTATATGAGATACTGTTCCCAGAAATGGCTAATGTACGAATTCTTTACCAATCAGAAAGACAATTTCCAAAAATAATCTAGATAAATTCAATTATATGAAATCGAAAGGTTTTCTTCCAATCAAAACTCATAAAACTAGGATAAGAAAAGAAATGGTTGATTTAGAAAAAAATTTGTATAAAATATCATAAGTACTTGATAAAAATATTTAGACAGATTATAGGAAAATATTCCCAATAGTTAAATGGGCAAAAGGAAATTTTTAAATGAAAACTACAAATAAACATAATCAGGCAACCATTAAGAAATGCTAAAAAATGAAATTCTACTAATAGTCTGAAAATTGTCAAAAATTTCAAAATGAATTAATTGTTAATAATGCAAGAGAGAGAGAAAGATTAACACACTAATACATTATTAGTGGAACTGTGAATTGATTCAGTCATTTTAGAAAGGAATTTGTATTTATGGCAGAATGTGATTGAAACATCCATACACTTTCACCTAGAAATTGCTCCTCTGAGTATATGAAACATTATTATATTAAAAGATTAAAAAGTAAACTAAAAAAATTCATAGAAATCCTTTTTGTAATAGCAAATTATGAAAAAAGAAACAGAGTAGACATTTATTAATTGAAGAATGACTAAGAATGTTATAGTATATGACTATAATAAAATGTTACTGTAATGCAAGAGTATAAATTCAGTGAAAATAGAAAAGCATAGGGAAAATTTATGAAATTATGCAAAGTAAACAAAAACAGGAATAAATAAATAAATATACATACAATGACTAGAATAATATCAATGGCAATGATATCAAAAAAGCATTTGAAACTAAATGCTATGAAATCTTAATGACTAAATTTGACTCCAAAAACCGTTATGAGATAGTATTGAAACATCTTTTTATATGGAGGGTGTAGACAGTGGGTTTGGAATACTATATAACATAACAACATTTTTGTTGTATTAGTTTTACTGAAGTATTTTTTTTCTCTTTTTAGAATGTCTTATGGTAATGGATAGTTCTTTAGGAGTGCAAGGAGGTGGAAATTTATCCATATAATTAGTTTTAAAAACTGATTGTTCATATCCTTTTTACTACTTATGCATTGTGTTCTTCATCTTGTAATTGTCGTGGCTCCTTGCCTTTATGAGAGAAATTTAATACAGTTGCCATATTATTTGCGATTTAGGATTGAAAGCAAACAAATTAATATTTCTGAGGAAAATATAAATAAATTAGAAAATTACCTAGAGTATAAATTCCAAAGAATTAGTGACTATGATTTATCTAGCTTTGTGTGTGTTTCAATGAATATCACACTACACTACACACTACATACAATGAGTTGTACAAGTCACAGTAATGATAGCTGGTAGGAAATAATAACTTTGTTGAAGTTGTTTCCACTCATGGTTTCATACCTCAAGGTTCCTCCATTTGTTTTTTCAGTTCCAAAAAAAATCTTCATCAAAATGCTAAAACTGAAATTACAGCTAATTAAACTCAAGTTTTAAAATTACATATTTTGTTTCACCTTTGAAGAACTGGGGCTATTGACTTCAAAAGGTTGTATAACATCAGTGTAGACACTATGAAGAAGCTTCAATTTCCTTTTCATTTTTTGCACTCACTTATTTTTTTCTCCCTATTCCTGTAAGTTTCAAAATAATCTTGTCTGACTTGTATGAAGAGGAAAAAGACCTATGGTGATTCACATGGAATAATTTCTTTTTCCTTAGGAATAAGATAGTTTAGGATGGGAGGAGCCAAAGATGGCAGAGTAGAAGGATTCATATATGTTAGCTCTGAACCCAAATCCCATGAATTACCTTTAAAAAACAACGAACAACAAATTCTAGAGCAGCAGAAGCTGCACAACAATGGAGTGGAGGAGAGTTCTGTTCCAGAGAGCCTTGAAAAACTGATCCCAAAGGTCCATCACACACCAGACACAGAGCAGAGCCCAACCATCACTTGGCCACACAGCACTGAGAGGAGCGGATCTGAGCAGGCTTTGGGGACAAAATCTCCAGCGGCCACAAAGGTTGCTTAACCCACAGGCACACAGGTCAGTGAGAGAGACTTCTGGGCTGGCTGAGAGGGGAGCAGGGTGTCTCCATAACTCAGGCCCCCTAAGAAGGCAGCAGCAGAGGCAGTGGCAGCCAGGACCTCCCAGAGCAGGCAGGAGCTGAGGTCCATTACTAAAGGTCTCTGCATAAAACCCCTGAGGGAACTGAGCCAGGGAGGGGGCCCTGTACCCACGTGAGAACCTGAACTTAAGCTCAAATTGAATAGCAGCTGGGCCTGCTGCTGAAAGCCCTGAGGCTGGGGGGCACCATTTGAATCTCAGACCCTCAAACACTACCTGGGTGGATCTAGGCGGGGGTGGAGAGGAATCTCAGAAGTAAAGTAACTGGCTGGGACAATACCCAGAAAAGGGAAAAAAACTATGACCATAGAAGGTTACTTTCTCGGTGACCAGATGTTTCCTCCTTTCCTTTCTGATGATGACGAACAATGCTTACCATCAGGTAAAGACATAGAAGTCAAGGCCTCTGTGTCTCAAACACCTGAAATAGATATCCAATAGGCTCAGGTCATAGAAGGACTCAAAAAAGGATTTTGAAAAACAAGTTAGACAGGTGGAGGAAAAACTGGGAAGAGAAATAAGAGAGATGCAAGAAAAGCATGAAAAACAGGTCAATACCTTGATCAAGGAGACCCAAAAAAAATGCTAAAGAAAATAACACCTTGAAAAATAGGCTAACTCAGTTGGCAAAAGAGGTTCAAAAAGCCAATGAGGAAAAGAATGTTTTCAAAAGCAGAATTAGCCAAATGGAAAAGGAGGCTCAAAAACTTACTAAAGAAAACAGGTCTTTCAAAATTAGAATGGAACATATGGATGCTAATGACTTTTTGAGAGACCAAGAAATCACAAAACAAAACCAAAAGAATGAAAAATGGAAGATAATGTGAAATATCTCACTGGAAAAATAACTGACCTGTAAAATAAATCCAGGAGAGACAATTTAAAAATTTTGGGACTACCTGAAAGCGATGACCAAAAAAAAGAGCTTAGATATCATCTTTCATGAAAGTATCAAGGAAAACTGCCCTGATATTCTAGAACTGGAGGGCAAAATAAGTATTCAAGGAATCCACGGGTCACCACCTGAAAGAGATCCAAAAAGAGAGACTCCTAGGAACATTATGGCCAAATTACAGAATTCCCAGCTCAAGCAGAAAATATTACAAGCAGCTAGAAAGAAACAATTCCAGTATTGTGGAAATACAATCAGGATAACACAAGTTCTAGCAGCTTCTACATTAAGGGATCGAAGGGGGTGGAATAGGATATTACAGAAGTCAAGGGAACTAGGACTAAAACCAGGAATCACCTATCCAGCAAAACTGAGTATAATACCTCAGGGGAAAAATTGTCTTTCAATGAAATGGAGGACTTTCAAGCATTCTTGATGAAAAGACCAGAGCTGAAAAGAAAATTTGACCTTCAAACACAAGAATCAAGAGAAGCATGAAAAAGTAAACAGCAAAGAGAAGTCACAAGGGACTTACCAAAGTTGAACTGTTTACATTCCTACAAGGAAAGATAATATTTGTAACTCTTGAAATTTTTCAGTATCTGGGCAGTTGGTGGGATTGCACACACACACATGCACACACATGTACATGTATGCGCGCACACACATACACACATGCGATCATATCTTTAAAAAAAATTAAGGTAAACGGTGAGAAAGAAATGTATTGGGAGGAGAGAGGATGAAATGGAATGGGGTAAATTATCTCTCATAGAAGAGGCAACCAGGAGACTTTTTTATGGAGGGAAAAAGAGGAGAGCTGAGAAAAAAAACATGAAGTTTACTCTCATCACATTCGACTAAAGGAAGGAATAAAATG
>JAQQSK010008371.1:0-13535 GCA_028658325.1 Potorous gilbertii
ATTTGCAAAACTGCACAGATATGGCCTATATTGAATTGCCTGCCTTCCCAAAGGGAATGGGTGGGGAGGGAGGGATGGGGAGAAGTTGGATCGCAAAGTTTTAGGAACATCTGTTGAATATTGTTCTTGCTACTAGGAAATAAGAAATACAGGTAATGGGGAATAGAAAGTTATCTGGCCCTACAGGACAAAAGAGTAGATGGGGACAAAAGAAGGGAGGAATGATAGAAGAGAGGGCAGATTGGTGATAGAGGAAATTAGAATGCTCAGTATACTGGGGTGGGGGGAGGGGAGAAATGGGGAGAAAATTTTGGAACCCAAAATCTTGTGAAAATGAATGTAAAAAGTTAAATAAATAAATTTATAAAAGATAATAAAAAAAAATAAATTTGCTTGGTAGAAAGTCTAAGAACTGCACTTCAAAAGCAAGTAAACTTTCAAAAAAATTTAGGAAATTACTGAGGGAGAAAAGGCATACCCTGCCCTTTTCCAAGACAGGCTAGTAGAAGCTATTATCCTGATTCTATTGAAGGGACAACATGTACAGCCTGAAGTATTTAGGTTCAGCGCATAGCCACAGCCATGGGTGGAGGTTGAAGGGGGATGGGTCACGATGAAGAAGCTAACCAGTGGCATTCTGCACTTGGTAAGAATGCCCATCCTTCTGTCAATAATTTTTATATGATATAAAAATGCAATTGATGTCATCTGAAATGTTTGTATTCACAGCTAAAATAATTTTGTTATAACTTAAGAAAATTGTGAGTCTGCCATTTATAGTTCTAATACTAAAACCTAAAGCTGGTACACTGTGTGTATATTTGTGGAAAAGAGTACTCCTCAGGCTAGTCAAAAAGTACAGCCCCAGCAGCTGAGGAGATTGGATAAAGAACTTGCTTCGGTGAGAATTTGAAAATGTATAGAAATGATCTTCAGTGATTGGCTTTTAGGACAAATTTAAGATCTAATATGTAAGATAAAATCTCTGGCAACTTCTTTCTGAATGTAATGGGAATAATTAGATAAAGGAAAGGAAACCAAAGCATATGATGTTGTGTCATTTTTCCATAGTTCTAGACTGGGATTTAAAATAACTGTAATTATATCTTATCAACTGAGGGACTCAGGGAAAGGAGTCCCTTAGTGAGAAAATGTGGCCCCAGGTGTTCTCGGGGCTCCAGGAATGGTCTTAATGGGAGTGCTTAGTAAACTGGAGATATGGATTTTGGGGATTAAGATTGGGAAGTAGAACAGAGATTTGGGCACAGTGATAGAATGGGTCTTAGGAGAGCCCATTCACATGGGGAAATCAAGGAGTTTTCAAGGTGAGTTTTTCCAGGGCCTTTAGACAAATGGGTCTAAAACTCTTTTGGGGTAATGAACAAAGGTTCCAGCTTGGCATGAGGTCTTTACATGTTACAAAATGATATAAAAGCAATTAGTATTAAAACAATTGACTGAATTAATTACTGAGACTAAGTCAGAAACATCTTCAGTTTGGGGAAAAGAATTTCAGTCTAATTTTCCTAGAGGCAGGTAGCCTCTGGTCATATTTGGCATTGATGGAAAAGTTAAATGTTTGTTTTGCTTTGAATTCATTTCATGAACATAAGATTAAGTTAGTGTTTGAATTTATCGTATGTGTAGTTCATTCTTTTAGATTGAGCAGGGTTAAAAGTCACGAACTAGTTTGGGAAACAGATCTAAATCTATTAGAGAAATAACTTATGATTGTTATTTAATCAGGAACTAGAACATGGATAGAAAGGCATGTAAGCCATTTAAGACTTGCTTCAAAAGATGTTCCTTAGCCAATGTGAAATTACAGTCATATCTGAAACTGATTAATGGAGCTTGCTATTTTAAGACTTTATGGGACTACTAACTGACTGTCCTTCTGAGTCTAACTCAAGGTGTGGATATTTAGAGAGGCGATCTGAGCCACTGATCCATGATGACAGCAAGCCTGTGAGATGCTAGTATGAACCTCAAGGGGATGATCTCATGGGAAGTTGGGAGAGCGATTGTTCAGCCTGAACTGAGGTAGGATTCTCCTGAATCAATTTCCCCACTGACACCTGAATGACTTTAAGCTTGGCTGAATGCCAGTTGACTATCTACTTCTACCTGGAATTGACATGAAGTTAGAGGGATGGTGTTTCCCTGAAACCATGACAATTTTCTATATAGTCAAAAGTTTGGTAAACGTAATACCAGATCTATTAAATAACAGATTGTTGGTGGGGGAACATCTGAGGTTAAGTCCAAAATTAAGCTATTAGGCTCAGGACTTTAGACAAATAACAATAATTTAGGGTCCTTTAATTCTTAGTAATACTGTGGAGACAATCAGGTCAAGGGTTTGTGAGGCTAGCATACATAGTTATTATTTTGTCTCGATTAATGTTAAAAAAATGGTTTGTGGTCTATATTGTAAATGATTTAAAAGAAGCATCACATGACCAGAAGTTGGAATTGTTTTGTGATGTGATATGTATGTACTGTGTTAAAAATGATTATTTTATTTATCTAATTACTGGAGCTTGTTATTGACTCTAGTGAAATCTCACCTTCATGATGGGAGAAATGAATAGTGAATTAATGTAAAATGTAAAAGCCACATTTTAAAGTGAATTTCTTATACACAACAATTGACCAAAGTTTCAGTTTTGATTTTGTAAGAGTGACAAGTGTACAAAGCTTAGGAATGGACATCTAAAATTGTATTAAGGTCAGTTTTGAAGGAGATTGGACATCTGGATTTATACAAGAAGATAAAAGGAAGAAGATGCTGAGATGCTGTGCTGAAGACTGCTTGAAGGAGAATCCAGATCAGAAAACTGCATCATATATACCTCCCCAGATCTGCTGTATGAGATGGAACCTCTAAATGGACAGTTCATTAATTTACCTTACCCTTTGAATCTCTGTATCTGTACTTATAAGAAGGGAACTGCCCCTTGTAATTTGTCAATGCATCAGTCAACTTTGCTCCCTTCCCATATTCATATGAAAGGGAGCTAGCTGAAGGGAAGACTTCATAGGGAAAAGAATGTGAGGAGGTATTTATTGATTGGATTTAGGTGTAGAAACATAAATTTTAATAAAGGAAGAGGAGGGATTTTGTGGGAAATAAGAAAGTTCTGTCGTTCACATTCCTAGGTGATAGGGGTTGTGACCTAGCATGTACAGGTTAGGGGTCAGAAACTAATGTGCAGGCCCAAGGAGCTGTGTGAGGAAGGCCTATCAGAGAAAAGAAGTCACATGGCTAGGGGACTGTATGGCAGGAAATCCAAAGATCAGAATTCTTTAAGGGTCCAGTCTCCTCCTGACCTGCTTGTAGTACTTCCAGTGGCCATGCTGGAAGTTATCCATTCCTCAGGGGAAGGAACATAGGCTTTCCCTACTCTGAACTACATTTTAAATAAATTTTTCTTGATAACTTTTAAAAAAATAGAAATCTTCTTAAGAATGTTGAATAAGACAAGCTAGTTTGACATCCTGGTTCTCTCTGCCTTTCATTCCCTGTGGGGCTATGGAAAATTCATTTAACTTTTTTGTTCACTCATCCATAAAATGATGGGGTTGGACAAAATGACTTCTAATGTCCTAATTTTAGATCTGTGAATGAATCGTACCATCTGCCTCTGGGCTTTCATTTTCTGTAAAATGAGGAAGCTAGACTAGCTTACATTTGAAGTCCCTTTTAGCTTGACATCCTAGGAGTCTATTTATCCAACAATTTTCTATGAGTACTATATTTCCTCAACCTTGCTAGACAGAGGCATTGCCCCAGAATGCACTCTCACATATTTATTACCTAAGCTGATGTGAGCTGTCATTAACAGATATATACATACATATGTGTGTGTATATATATATATATATATATATATATATATATATATATATATATGTTTTAAATGAGCAGGTAAAACAAGCCTCACATTTATCAGTTTACTCACAAGTAGAGAAATACAAGCTGATCCCCACCCAGAACTCCTGCTTTACTAGGTGCTTAATTGAATCAGCCCATATTTAAGCTCAGAAAGAAAAATGCAGGCTTATATATAACACAGGTACAAGAGGACCTGGTTACCTCAACCGGCATGGTGATCTCTATTTTTTTCAGATTCATAGTGTTTTCAGCAACAGAAGAGAGAAGGTCAGTGTGTTCATTACCAGAAGTTCATTGCATCCTATTCCATATAGATGAGGTTAGACTATTTATTTCTACATGAAAGGAGAAATGTCTTTCTAGGGTAGCTAAAAATAGATGTGGAGTATGGACATTACATATGCAACTCTTCTCAAATTCCCCATCTGAGCAACCAATTCTCTTCTCCAGTCATTGTCCTATTTTACCTGCTCTCACCCGCAGGGAATTCAGTGGTTTCCCCATCATTGTCCACAGGTGGGAGTCAGACATCGCCAAAAACTCCTTCAGGAATGTCCATGTCTTTTTGGGTAGCAGCTTCTCATTGGTAACATATGAGCCAATCAGCCATAGGATTCTAATTTCAATGTTGGTATAGTCAGACTTAAGGGGAAAAAATCAGGACCAGGAAATCTGAGGGTTATTATTAAATTATTCCTGAACATTAGCTGATGTATCAAGGGCTAAGGAGAGGGGGTTAATTTAATCCGTAGCTCTTTGCTGCGTCACTTATTTCTCCCTTGCAGGGTAGCAGCCTGTCCATTTAAAGATGCATTTTCCAGACAAGGACATAGTTTATATCTTTGAGCACTGTCAAATGCTATGGATAGTGATCTGTATCCTACTGTACAAGGAACTTGTCTTCTACTTCATGGACGGAATTAGTAATTCATGTGAGAGTAGGGAGAGGAATCTTTCAACTGTACCAAAAAAAGGAACAGCAAAATAATAGTTTACAGATTTCAAACTAAAAAATACCAGAGGTAAATTAAGAGTCAAAAGGAGATAAGTAAACATAGCAATCCAATCAGAACTCTCCGGAACAGAACATTCAAAAAAGGTTTAAACTACATTAGAACTTAATTACAAAATAACCTTAAAAGATATAAATATGTAAAGAAGTATAGAATGAAAAACATTTTTGAATCCATTTGCCTCAGATATACACATACACATAAAATGGGTGGATATTTATGTGTATACAGTTATACACATACATCTTTATTGTGTAGATATACAACATCAAATGTGTGTATACACATGTAAATATATGTATATATATGTAGGTGTGCATATATATATATATATATGTGTGTGTGTGTGTGTGTGTGTGTGTGTGTGTTTACACAAATAGACACACCTATATAATACTAAGCAAACTGTCTTAGTCTTAGCATTGATGAATGACTGAAAATATTAATTATCTACCTCTGTACCTATAAATATTTTAGTCATCCATCAATGCCAAGACCTTCAACTATAAGACTGACATCATAGGTTTAGTATTCCCTAATTTATCCAGTTCTCTTTAAATTTGTTCAGCATTATGTATTGTACATTTTTTTGCTTTACTGTAGCAATATGTGTGGAGTTCTTTTGACCCATGTTCTTTGCTCTTTCAGGAAAATTTCCGAAGACCTTTCTCCTCAATTTTTTTATAGTGTTCAAATTAAAATTTGGATTCTTTCTCAAAACTAGTTTTAATGAATATGAGGAATTGCTGCAGCAAAGGAATTTGTAAAATTCTCACCAATACTGAGATGAGAAAAGATGTAAAGTTCATTCCACAACTGAAGTAAATGTGAGATGATGGTTCACTCCTGATCTAGTAAAGTTTACAACAGAAAAAAGAAATCTGAGATGTGCTGTCCTTTAAATTGTCACTTATAGATAACGATGTGAGCAAGCAAGTTGCCAGATGTGGGAAGGGATGCTGCATGAAGAAAAATAATTTTATGCTCTATTCATTGATAGGTAGAAATGGGATTGGTTGAGGTTTTGCCACAAGTTCTATACCTAAAGGCTATGCCTAAAAAGAATAGGTTGAAATGATAATCACTAAAATTTCTTCAGTACCAGGGTGAGTAAGGGTAATTTTGACATAAATCTCACAGAATCAGAAGGAAAGAGACTTCTAAGAGCCAAGAATCAAAGAGGTCTGAGGCCTTTTGTTAACTCGCTCTTGAAGGCAGGGATTATTGAAACACAGAGTCTCAGAATGAGCATAATATCCTGGATTTCTGACTGAAAGAAATGACTGGGAAACAGGGGATAGAAGTGCCAAGATAGAGGTTTGAATTTTGATTTTACATTTGTTAAATTCTTAAAAAATATACCTTTTATTCATCTAGAAGTACTCTTACAAAATTTATTTTAATTATGATTCCTACTAATATTTTAGTAAGGAGACTGTTTGGTTTAGAAAAACTAAGGTTGTCTACTTAGCCCTGTTATTTCTAATCAATGTCAGCTGTGTGTGGCTTTTAATAGGCATGGGTAAGCAATTTCCATATAAGGACAAAGGTATTTTGATTGGGAGCATATAATCATGAGGAGATGAGAATAGTAGTGCCTAAACTCCTTCCTAAGAATTTTGTTTAGTTCACTTAATTACGACCAAAGAAGATTAGGAAGCATGCACGTGTTGCCACCTTTTGCAGGCTAGCAGTCATAAGTGGTTTCAGAGCATTCAGGGAAGACTAGCACCTTTGGCATGAGAGCTTGCTGAGCCTTTTCCAGGGCCACTCATCCAACTTTGGTATCCACCTGCCACCCAACTCTGTGGTTCTGATAAGCTGTATCATGCACAATAGCCATAGCCTTTTAAACATTTTGTCAGGCAGACTAAACCAGGTTGAGGGTAACTGATGGACCTAAAATCTGAGAGTGAGCTATAGACATTTTTACCTCAAACATTTGAAGACTTCACCTAGTGGAATGGATGGATGAGAATAATTTGTTTGAAAGGTCCTGAAGGCAGCTGAAGCAGGCTTTAGGGTAACACTTAGACCTTGGTCAAGAAGCAAAGGATGCTAAGGCCATCCATTGCATCCAAGGGATCTTTTTCAGAGGTGATCATGGGATTCTTTCTATTTTATTTACCCACTAGATCTAAGATATTGGGACACTTGGGAAATCATGTTTATGCCTTTTTTAAAAAAATTCATGGCTTTTAGGTAGTCTAGAATAAAATAGAATAGATGGAAATACATAGTAATTGTAACCATGACTATGAATGGAGTGAGCTAACCCCTAAAACAATAGTAGCAGACATCAGAATGCACTAGAAAACAGAATCCAGCAATATGTTGTGGTACAAGAGACACACTTCAAACCGAAATACACATGCACAGTTCAAATAAGGAACGGTAGCAGAATGTAATACTCCGCTGAACTCTGAAAGGAAGGAAGAGCAATCATGATCTCAGACAAAGCAAAAAACAAAACTACACCTAATTTCAAGAGAAAATCAGGAAAACTAGATAGACAATTAAGTACTAATTTTTTACAAGTTTCTTTGATAAAGGCCTCATCTCTCTCTCTCTCTCTCTCTCTCTCTCTCTCTCTCTCTCTCTCTCTCTCTCTCTCTGTCTCTCTCTCTCTCTCTCTCTCTCTCTCTCTCTCTCTCTCTCACACACACACACACACACACCTATACACCTGTATCTATACTTATTTAATAGATATAGATGCATACATGTGTGTATAAGAAAATATCCTAAATCACTATTGATTAGAGAATGACAAATTGAAACAACTCTTTTTTGATTCTTCAGAACTGATAAATGCTAAAAGGGTAAGAACAAATAGGTATATTAATGAATTGTTGTTTGAGTAGTGATCTAGTCCAACCACCTCCCCCCAAAAATCTGAAAATATCCCTAAAGGACACAATAAATTTCATACTTCCAAGAGATCAAAGAAGAAGGGAAAGGATTAATTTGTACAAAAATATATCCATTCTTTTGTGCTGGAAAAGAATTGAAAGTTGAGGGGAAGCTAATCAATTGGTGAACGGCTGAAGAGGATGTAGCATATGACTATGGTGGAGTACAATTATTGTGTAAGAATTGATGGAGTGGTGGTTTCAGAAAAACACTAATGAACAAACATAGCAAGACCTATATGAACTGTTGGAGAGTGACAAGAACTGAGAGACTGGTGTGCACAGTAACACAAATATTCTTATGGAATTAATTGTGAAAGACTTTGCTATGTTGATCACTATAATCATCCAAGATAATTCCAAAGGACTTACGATGAAAAGATGCTATGATACGCTTCAAAAAAGAGAGAGAACTGATGAACTCTGAATACAAAATGCATCACTTTCTAGCTTTCATTTTTGGCTTTGTTTTGAAATATGTCCAATATGGAAATATATTTTTGCATGATTTTACATGTGATACATTTTTCAGGAAATATATCACTTGTCTTCTCAGTGAGTGTGAGAGGTTTGGCAAAGAGAGAAAATGTAGAACTCAGAAGTTAAGATGAAAACAATGTTCAAAGTAACACACACACACACACACACACACACACACACACACAC
Organism: Potorous gilbertii; assembly: GCA_028658325.1. NCBI lineage: Eukaryota > Metazoa > Chordata > Mammalia > Diprotodontia > Potoroidae > Potorous > Potorous gilbertii. Next base: position 8,490 of record JAQQSK010008371.1, read on the forward strand.
ACACATATATATACTTCAGCTACAGCAAGTGTATAATTTTTATTAACTTAACAAGAAATAAAGAATGTGCATAAAATTGCTTGTTACTACCCCATTTTATAACCTTCCTAAAACCATGAAGCAAAGAGCAATTTCTCTGCTATTCAGCCAACACTTTTCCAAGTAATTTTGTAATGGTGTGGGGGTTTTTTTTGTTTGCTCTGTTGGTTGTTTTGTTTTGTTTTGCTCTGTTTTCTCCCCTTACTGATTCTGGCTTCTATAAAGTAACTTCACTTACAAAACTTTTGCTAACCAGAGTCATTTCCAGATATTCCAGGTTCCTCAGGTTGTTTTTTGTACCAATCTTTCTATTAAACAAAAAACATGGCGTATTGGAACATTGTCTATAAGAATCTATTTTTATTAACTGGTCCCTCTTTTACCTTGCCGTGGAATTATTTTCCCTTGATAACAATTTAAGGAGAGAAAGCAGAGTGTGTCCTTTGTTTTTGTTTGTTTATTTTCCTCCCATATACAAGATACATGAGCATGTTTGAATTTCCTAGTCATTAGGAGAGAATCCCACATCAATGCGGTCTGCAAGACTGGGGGAAGAGGGCAAATCTCACAAATGTGATATCCAATTTGAGAGAGAAATAGATTTGTTATTCCATTTATGAAGGTTGCTCAGGATGATAGCAACTTCAATTCCTGAGTAAACAAATTGGGTCTTAAAACTTTTTAAGCTAATTTAAAATACAGAGCTAATCAGCAGCATTCCTCCATAGAAAGGAAATGTGTGTAGGGGGAAGGGGAGATATACAAGCCAAAAGTCACAAGAGTTGATAAAGATCAGATTGTGTCTTCCTATAATAAAATTAATTTCTCTACAGTTAGCAATCTCTAAGATATAATCATTTTGACAATATGTGATTGCCAGGAAGGATGAGAATCAGTAGGATCTCCTATTTAAATAACACCATAGTTAAGTTGATTTGTCCTGCAAGGCTTCTTTATTTGGTGAATTCATTCCCCAAAATTCACTTATATTCACTTACCTCAATCACAATGACTAGAAGATCAGATTTTTAAAATCCTACTGAATAATAAATGTCTTTAAGAAGTCCTACCCCACAACTGTATGGTGGGGGGGTGATTGAGAATTAAGGTAATTTGAATAAGATACACAAAGAGGACATACAAACTTCCCACTCAGCCCCAATAATCTATAGAACCATTATGTGTATTAGAGGAGCTTCAAACACACCAGAATGAAGATTTATAGGGGGCTTTTAATTGACCTTCCAATTCTAGTAAAATTTCAAATAAGCTGTCCAAATCTAGAAATAAAATATCCAGGATCTTGAATACAACTATTAGAAAAAAAATTGCAGATTTAAAATTAGAAGGGACCTTAAAAGGAGCTTACTAAAAAAGACATGTAAGTAGTAAATGGCTGAACCAGGATAAGATGTTGTGTTTTCTGACTCACATGCAATCTCCTTTCACTTATGAAAAATTAATGGAAAAAGGTCCAACCAGTACAGTCCTGAAAACACGTTTGTTTACTTGTAAGGTTTTTTTTTAAATCTCTTTGATTTAAAATAATTAAAAAAATAAATCTAGGGGCCTAACATCCTGTGTTTTTCAGCTAATATGCCATTTTACTGGAAGTATGCTGTAAAAGTAAAATTAGCCTTAGAAAAAATATCATTCAACTTTTTATAATATTATATTAAGCAATTTTATATAATATGTTAGTAATCAGGGCAAAGACAGTAACAACATACATTGGACATGTTTGTCCTAGCAGTATTTGTTTTGAAGCTATGACATATTTCAATGACAATTGTACATATGCATGACACATGTATTGCTACATTTATATCAATTCTAGAATATATATATAAAGTGATTCATCAATTGAATTTTTAATATTGATGCAAATTTCATCTCACTGTTAATAACTATTTTGATTAGATATTCCATGGTGGACTCTTATGCAATAATTGCTCTATATAGAACAATTAATCCAACTTCTATGCCAAGAAATGAATAAGTAACTAGATGATATTACTTTATTTTCCTTATAAATGATTAGTAAGGTATATTTTGCAATGATCCTGGTCCAAATAATCATCTCTATTAGCACATGTTTAAAAAGTATACAGTGATTAAATATTTGGCATGACATTTAAAGTTTTCTGTAGTTTACCTCTAATTTTTCAGTATATATGGATTAGCTAAAGCCCAGAAAACATCAGGCAGTCATTGTCATATGTAAATTTAAAAAATTACATGAAGAGAAAGTCACTCAGAATGAGCCAAAAGAGAGAGTTAATGCCAACTCTATATCAAGGAGATTAAATGGCAAATAATAGATCAGAACAATTTATTTTAAGTGCTTGCTATAAATCAACCATCACTTCTACAAGGAGAAAATATTATGCAAATGGAACATTTTGTCCCTTGAATCTCTATCCCTTGTCCTCAAGGACATTAGCTAAATTTAGGAGAATTGTGTTTGTTTGTTCTCAATGAGTAAAATTATTTTAGAAATTTAAGTTTCCTTAAATAGTTTGTAGTATCTTCATTTAGAGTTTTGTTATGGAAAATAAAATAAGCCATTTTCTGAGAGAAAGTAAAATAAAATAAGTTATTTGGAGATTAAATATGAAAATATTATTGGTTTTGTAAGACTTTCTGAAAAGAATGAACTATATATAAATTTATATTTAAAAAAATACACATTCATTTTGAGTGAAGTCATTGATAACATGAAAAATAACAGTGTCAAAGCTAACACTTCAGTCTCTATTCGTGCCACCAGAAGTAAGTAGTTTTCTTTAAATTCCAGGTTGCATTCAAAGCACTCATGGCTGATTTTCCAAAACCCCTGTCTTACTGAAATTTAGTAGATTCAAAAATTAACCACTGAGTCACTGGCACTATATTCATTAAAAAAAAAAAAATGAAAACCGTACAGAGGTCAGTAGAAAGAAGTTTGATAAGCATGATCAAGTTGTAACACATTAGCACCAAAACTTTTTTCAGAAGAGATGATATTAATTATGACATCACAGAAATATAAGACCAGAAAAGGCAAGCCAATTAAGTAGTTATCAATCAGTCAATCGGCCTGTTTCTACAAGTCTCTGATATGCACTGGGCACTCTGCTAGGTGGCAGGGAGTCAAAGGAAAAAAGTAAATAGTCCAAATTTTCTTTGTTTTCTTTATTTTTTTATCTTTTAATTAATTTAATTGCTTTATTTTTAGTTTTCAACATTCACTTCTGCAAGATTTTGAGTTCCAAATTTTCTCTCCATCTCTCCCCTCCACCTACCACAAAAAAATGATTACCTCTTCCCTCAATTTGCCCTTCCTCCTATCACACCCCTCCCTTCTCTTATCCCCTCCCCCTCTATTTTCTTACAGGGAAAGACAGATTTCTATCCCCCAATACCTGTATGTCTTATTTTCCAGTTGTACATAAAAAAAATTTTAACATTCATTTTTAAAAATTTGAATTCCAACTTCTCTCTCTTCCTCTCTCCCCATTTACCTCCATTGAGAAACCAAGCAATTTGATACAATTTATACTTGTGGAGTCATGCAAAACACTTCCAGAACTGTCATATTGTGAAAGACTAACTATATTTCCCTCCATCCTGTCCTGCTCCCCATTTATTCCATTCTGTTTTGAACCACTCCCTCCTCACGTGTTTACTTCTATTTACCCCCTCCTTCCATTTGCCCTCCCTTCTATCATCTCCCTAACTCCCACTCAAAATATTCTTTATTTTTAAAGAAATTTCATTCCAGGCAGTGTCAACAAAAATCATGGACAGATGATATTGTTCATTATTACCCATTTACAACTGAGATATCTAGGAAGTGTCCCCAGAATTTTGGGTGTAACTTCTATGGAGCATTTATAACAGGAATAGGTTAAGAGCAGCATCTTTGGAGAGCAAACCTATATGGATGAAATCAAATATCCAGAGAGATAAAAGATATAAAAGTTATTATAATACTGTTAATAACAGCAGTCTGTGATTCATTTCACAAAGTAATTTCTCCATTTCCTTAGTGACCAACAAAAGACTTTCAGTCATTATGAAAGATGAGTGGCATCCTTTTAGTGACCTTCACATGATATTAAGACCTCCTCACAAAGGCAACAGCCTGATCCCTGTTTATTTTTTTAATTTTATTTATTTATAAATGTTCTACAAGCACTTCCTTAAAATTAAGATTTTTATCCCACCCACACCTTCCCCCCGCTACCCCCCTCCCTCCCTATGACAGCATACAATTCTGTATAGGTTCTACATATACTTTTCTATTGAGCATATTTTCACTATAGTGATGCTATGTAGTCGCACTAACATAAGTGGAAGAAATCATATAACAAATCAAAACATAATACACTAAAACCCACACACACACAAACATGATCTGCTACATTCTGCGAATGACTTCCATATTTCTTTCTCTGAGTGGGGAAGGCATTTTGCCTTAGAAAATCATCATTGGGATTTTTTTTTTCCAATAAGTTCTTGTGTTATTACAAAGTTCCAAGCCTACCAGAAAAAACTCTTGCACACTGTGGTCATTGCTGTGTACAACGTTTTCCTGGTTCTGCTCCTTTTGCTCAGCATCAGATCATATAAGTCCTTCCAGGCCTCCCTGAAGTCTTCTTGTTCATCATTTCTTATGGTGCAATAGTACTCCATTACATTCATATACCATAATTTATTAAGCCGTTCCCCAATTGATGGGCATCTCCTTGATTTCCAGTTCTTGCCTACCACAAAGAGTGCTGCTATAAATACTTTTGTACATGTGGGTCCCTTTCCAATTTTTATAATCTCTTGGGGATACAGACCTAGTAGTGATATTGCTGGGTCAAAGGGTATGCACATTTTTGTAGCCCTTTGGGCATAGTTCCAAACCATTCTCCAGAATGGCTGGATGATCTCACAGCTCCACCAACAATGAATTAGTGTTCCAACTCTCCCACATCCACTCCAACATTTATCATTTTCTTGTTCTGACATTATTGC
>JAQQSK010008372.1:0-13534 GCA_028658325.1 Potorous gilbertii
CAAAGGCAGTGTCCATATGTTCTTTTTCAAACTGCATGCATCTTTAAAACAGCAGCCCTATCTCCCTGGAGAATATCTAGGGTGAGAAATGTTTGTCTCTTATCCACTGTGGACTTGGATGCTGAGGATGTGTTTGCCTTCATCATTCTGGAAACGGAGCATTCAGTGGGGAATATTTATTCATGCCATTGGTTCTGAAACTTCTTCAGAGGTATTTCTTTGAGCTCACTAATCTATAATTCATGAGGACTCAGTGTGATAGACTGACCTACTGACAAATAATGTGACCATTGTGTTGATTAGAGAAACTCTTCCCTTACTCCACCCTCATCTCTCTTTTCACTCTACTCTTCCCAGAACTATTTTCACTGTTTCCTTCATCTCTATGTTCCTCAAGGTGTAGAGGATGGGGTTGATAGAAGGGGTGGCCACAGCGTAGACTAAGGGGATGAACTTGCCCTGCCCCTGGGAGTGACTATGTGTGGCCTGCCAGTGTGTACAGATGGCAGAACCATAGAACAGACAGAAAGCCATGAGGTGGGAAACATAGTTCACCCTTGCTTTTCTCCTTCCTGCCTGGGATTTCATATTTCACATGGCCTGGCCCACAGCCCCACAGGAGACCAGGATGACAGGGGGCATGAGGAGGCTAGAAATTACATTTACTTAGAACCAACTTTGTTGAAATGAATCAAATTAAATTACAGTCTCCTCCTCCAAGCATTGTTATCATCAACTGTCATTTATCAAGTACCTATTATGTACAAAATGCTGTGCTGGTTATATTAGTCTTTTCATAGGTAATATAAAATGGACTATTTTGAGAGGTTATGACTTTCATCACAGGGGAGAGCTCAGTTGCCCACTTTCCAGGACTCTTTCAGAGGGAATTTTTTTCTTTGGGTAGGATTAGATTAAATTACCTTTAAGGACCCCTTTAACTTTTTGATTCTTTGAATTTAAAATATGGTCACTACCTGTAAGGAAGTCACATACAAATTCGTGAAACAAACTTGTATGTAGGTAAAGATAATTGATATAAGTTTGTTCCTGTAATGTTAAGGGAATTTGAACACCTTCCCTGCCCCTTAATAGGCCCATGTGATCTGCTTTGAGTTTTGGCCCAACCCACTGCCTGAGTCACATGGAGCCAATGATGGGAGGAGCTTGCACTATGGGTGGAGCATGAAGGGTAGAGCTGTGAGAGTGAGGCAGAGTTGGGAGAGTGCAGAAGCTAGCAAGAGTGAGAGATAAGGAGCTTGCTTGTGGGGAGGTGTGAATAGCCATGCTCCCTGCATTGATATTGTGTATAAGGATTTTCACTAGCCTAATCCTGGGTTTGGGAAGGATGTTGTCTGAAAAGAGAAGGTTAAGCCATTGGGTCCTAAGCTAGGCAAGAAATGATAAAGTTCATTTTTCCTTTTACAGAGAAGAGATAGAAAATTTGTATTTATATAGTGATTTGATCTCTGGGGTTGCATCTGAACTCACCTCTTTTGGTGTGGAGGCCTAGTGCACTATCCACTACACTCTTTAGCTCACTATGTGGTAGAATTTTCACTGAGGACTCTAGCTTTGAGTAAAGTTGAGAAACCGAGTTAAGCTCTACAACTTCACCTCCACTGGAGCCACACTTAGTAATGATGATGAGACCAGAGGAGCATCACATGAGAAAGATCAGCTGAGCTTCACCAGGCAGAGATTACATAATATGGGAGATCAGTAAAGATGAGCTCAGGCAGGTGCAGCAACACAATCACATTACCAAAAGACATCAGTGGCATTGAAGTATTGGAGATGTGAGTAAACTCTCCTCCAATGTGCCTTGGCCATAACTGTTCTCTAGGGAGCTCTGTGTCAAGAGCAAGCAATACCTGAGTTAACAATCCTACTGCAGTCATTTCTTAGCTGTGCAACTCTGGCAAGTCACTGAACTGCTGCCTGCCTCAAGTTTCTCAAAGGCACAATAGCAATCCTAATAGCACCTACCTCCCAGAGTTGTGAAGATCAAATGAGACATTTGTCAAGCACTTAGCACAGTGCCTGAACCATAGGCAGATCTTAATCTATCACCTCCTTTCTGTCTCCTCATGTGTGCCCCCATGATCATCCAACCTTCCCACTGATAATGTGCATTTATTGGAGGATTTATGGCGGAAATATTCTATTCCCACTTTTATTCCTAGGGTATTTCATTAAATGTCTTTGCTTTCAACTAATTGTGTCCTTTAGCAGACTGGTAAAAGTAAACGATTTCAGTGCATTGTGAAGAGGGAAGATGATAAGAATTCGTTAAGGTCCTACCATGTGCTAGGCACTGTGTGAAACTTCACAAGCACTATCTCATTTGATGCTCGCAATCACTCTGTGAGGTAGGTGCTCTTATGATAGCCATTTTATAGCTGAGGAGACTGAGGGAGCTACAGAGCTGAAGTCACTTACTCCAGGTGTCATAGCTAGTAAGTATCTGACATAGGATTTGAATTCAAGCCTTTCCTACTCAGGTCTAGTGATTTATCCATTGTGTCATCTAGCTGCCTCTTAATTGAAAGTATGATTTTGAGTGGATCCAGATCCAGAGAGTACATAGTAGCTGGGGAAGTCAATCTTGGGGTAGGCATGACACTCAGTAAGAGAGGTATTTTAATATGCTCCAGTAGAAGTATTGATTATATGCATCAACATGAGGAGTTCCTAATGTGGAAACGCCCTCTATGAATGCACATTGGCAACTTTCTAGAGTAGAACTGTAGGTTATTTGACTTGAACAGGGTGACACAGCTAATATGTATCCAATGTAAATCTTGAACCCAGCTCTTTCTAACTCTAAGAACAGCTATCTTTTCTCAGTAACAATACAAGGCAATAGGTGTTAAATATATAATTTGTGGCATGATAGAATCAAGACTTCAGAGATGTTTTCAGAGAAATCACAAGGGCTCTACTAACCTAGGAGGGCTTCATAAATGTGGGGCAATAGTGGACTTTCATGTAAAGGCTGAAGGACAGATAAAATTTAGGTACACAGAGAGGAAGGAAGAGAACCTGAGCAAAGACACACAACTGAGAAACGTGACCACTGTGTCTGTTAGGAAAGACCCAGAATTTACTATCTTACTTACAATTACTGATATGTAATAGAATATACAATGTGGCTATTTATTTGCATAATGCTGTCTACTTTTTCTCTCTATGTCACTGTGACTTCCCTTATCTCCCACCTCGCCAAGTCCTCCTAGGAGTTCTACATACTCCTTCCTTCTTTAAAATCCATCTCTGTACTCCCCTCCAATTTAAAAATTCCTTCTATCCAAGAAAAATAAGATAGGGTATTAGTGAAAACCTTTGTCCTGATATGGGTAGTATACCAGAACATACTAGAATCAGGAACATCAAACTTTTTAGGCTCATTTTTCATTGATCTCATCAACCCGAAAGTTTGGTTAAAAATTCACATTGTTTATTCCTTTAAAGCTAGCAGATACATGATCATGGAGACAGAAGGAAAATTCTATCTGATACAAGGATGACCTGGTTTATATCTGTTTTAGAACAATCCAAGGATGTCTGTGTCCCTCAGATTTATGGTCTCTATATGTGTTTAACTATATACCATGCTAAAAAATTTTCTTAACTGAGTAAGTTGTAAATACAATAAGATAAGAGAGTTGACAAAGTTTCAATTGAAATTATGACCAAGGATATCTTGTTTTCTTTACTATTAACATGCTATAACATTGTATATGTCTACCAAATATTAAGGTATGGAAAAAATTCCATTATTCAAGATAGTCTCTTGGGTTAAGGGTCTCCTAAAGAGTACTACGTCAGCCTCATCTGGCCTTGTTGACATAGGAAGAGGTATTCATTGGGTTAACTTCAGAGAACAAAGAAGCTCTTTTTTTGACTAATTCAAGCTTTACCCTTTATTAAAGTCCAAAAATGATTATCACTTCCTCCTTTTGATTAAAAGAAAGCCAAGAGAGGTATGGAAAAATTCCTTCTTCCTCAGGGGGATGTTCTAAAAATCCTTATTTAGGTGGATTCAGGTTTTTCCCTACTGCTTCCTGAAATAGAGACCCCTAAAGATAAGGTTGAATTCTTTGTCATAACAAGTCAGCCTCATTGTGTGTTGGGAGATAGGAGAAGGAGGCAACAGCAGCAGAACAGTTATTCTTCTCAGGGTAGAGCAGGTAAGGAAAGGCAAGTAGGGAGTGAGTATCCACAAAGTGTAGTTATCCTCCCCATGATCAGAGCCTGTAAGGGAAGGGAGGGAGGAAGGAGGTGAGGAATAGGGGAGAAGGATTGAAGTGGAAGGACATGCTGTGGCCCTTGCAGCAGAGGGAGTTAACCAGTAATGAGGGTTATGACTAAAGCAGTTATTTGAGCCTTAAGAGAAGAGGCTTCTGCCTTTTGTTCTCCCTCAGCCATTTCAGGAAGTTCAAGATGAAAACATTTCCATTCCTGGCTAGATGTTTTATTGGCCTTTAAACATAATTTTGCTTTAGGATAAAGTAACTTTGACAGGTCCAAAAGAGCCCTATCATGGCCAACATAATTATGAGCTGTCTTTAGTTAACTGGCACTAGTGTTGGCAATACCTGTGATCAGCAGGTTCATCACAACTTGACATATAAAAATGAGGGTTCTTGTCAGCTGGATTTCTAACTTTAGTTTCTGATTGACCCATAGCTAATTTTCCTAGATTGATCCTTACCTTCAGGGGATCTAATCAGAGCATTTGACTGCAGACTTGATCCCTATCCCCTGAGCTAACTTTAAAGGGAGATTTCAGACTTCTGTGAACCTAGTGGGAGTCTTTAGGAAGCTGGCAATAGAGGAACTTACCCAACCCTGTAAAGGTGAGGATTCTAGAAAAAATGAATACTGAGGTGCCTGGGTCTTTGGCATTGGTGAGGTGGGGATCTGTTCTCTCCTAGTCCACCAGTCCTTCACATCTGTCACAGCACCATGATGACCAGAAAGTTTGGTTAAAAGAGGCAAACAGGCTAAATTCATATTGTTTATTCCCTTAAAGCTACCAGATACATGATCATGGATCCAGAAGGAAAATTCTGACTGTCGGATACAAGAATGACCAGGTTTAAATCTGTTTTAGGAAAATCCATGGATTTCAATGTCCCTCAGATTTATAATCTCTATATATGTTTAACTACATCATTAGAAAGCAATTTTCATAATTGAATAAGTTGTAAGTTTGTTAAGATAAGAGAGTTGACAAAGCTTCAATTGAAAATATTAAGATATGGAAAAAGTCCCATTCAAAATAGTGTCTTGGATTAAAGGTGTCATAAAGAATGCTCTAATATCAGCCCCATCTGTCCTTGGAAGAGGTGTTCTCTGAGTTTACTTCAAAGAACAAAGAGGCTGTTAGGTCCAGGCTCTTCTTCTGATCAATTAATTCAGGCTCTGGCCTTTATTGAAATCTAAAAATGATATTAAATAATTATCAGTCTTAACAGAATCCATCTGCTCCATTGAGCCATCCTATTCCTTGTTCTTTAAATAGACTGATCATCTCCTCCTTTGTGGCTTTGCCTGTATAATACTTGGAGCTCTTCTCATACATGGGACCCCAGAAAACTTCCCTATATTAAAAAGCACATTGTGGGTTCAGCTTAATGAACTCTGACTGGTTTCTTCTACTAAAACAGAGAACAGAGTTCAAAGTAAAAACTATTTAAGGAAATATTTAAACATAGCAAAATAAATGACAAGAAAGACACCCAAAATGCAAAGTCTATCTACCACATAACAAGGAATCAGTCAGAAATTTTCATGGAGGGTGCAGTACCTGGTATTAGGTGCTTAATACATGTTCATTGACTATTTATATGTGAGTCACCGATGTCCTCTGGTATATTGGCTAAGTTGCTGTCTCTACAGAGTTGAGATTCAGGCATTTTTAGTTATACCTGGTCAGGCAGTTAGGAAAACTCAGCAGAAGTCCTTAGGCTTAGATTAAGTATGACCTTAGAACTGAGTTTTCTCTTACTGGATTTGACCTCCTTGTTCTCAGTTTGCTGTATGATTTAGGGTTAGAAAATTGCTTTTAAGTCTCCTGATATTTCCCAGTCATTTAGTTTGTACCCTGAAAATTCTGCTTATCAAAGTTTTCAGATGGTAGTTTTAGGGGAGTTGACAGGTGATATCTTTTTCAATCTCTAGCAATGCTCTCATTTGCCTTTCAAATCAATTTGACCTGAAAAGATCCAGGTAGAACTTGTGCAAATGTTGACCTTTGGGTTAATTCTTCTGTTTAAATTCCTGTCATCAACACAATCACTGATTTCTCCACACCTGCTATCCTCCCCTGGGAATATCCTCCCCTATCTTTTCACCTTCCTACATAAGTCAATAAGTTCTTCCTTCAGATTTCATCTTCTGAATTCTGTCTCTCCTTTCCATTGCCCCCACACCTATTGAGAAGGAAAGTAATGTGATATTAATTATACATGTGAAATAATGCAAAATACAGGTCCAATGTAGTTATGTTGTACAAAGAAAAGAAAAGGAAAGAAAAAGAAAGTGAAATAAATATTCATCATTCATTACTTCACTTCCTCGGTTCTTTCTCTGGAATTGCATAGCATTTTTCATCATAAGTCCTTTGGAATTGTCTTTGATGATTTTATTGATCAGAGAATCTAATTCTTCCACAGTTGATCAGCATTGCAATATTCCTCTTCCTGTGCATAATATTCTCCTGGTTCTGCTTACTTCCCTTTGCATCAGTTGATAGAAGTCTTTTCAGGTTTTTTCTGAAGCCATTTTTTTTATCACTTTTTTTAGCCCAGTTACATACCTCACTTATATATACATCACAATCATATACTATAATTTAGAAATTCCCAAGTTGGTGGACATCCCTTCACTTTCCAATTGTTTATCATCATGAAACAAGTTGCTGTAAATAAATACATATTTTGTACATAAAGGTTCTTTTCACTTTTCTTTGACTTCTTTGGGATATAGATCGAGTAGCTGTAGTGCTGGGTCAATTACATGTAAAAACAAATCTTAACATCAATTTTAAAAAATTTGGAATTCCTCCTTCCCTTCCTTCTCTTCTTATTGAGAAATCAAGCAATTTGATATATGTTATGCATATGGAATTGATGGGGTGTTTGGATATATGTGCTTGGGCCCAATTCTCAAATCACATTTCTCTTTAAAATCACATTTCATCCTAGCCTCAAGACACTATCCCAGGCAGTTTTCCTCTAGCTGAAGGACAGAACCTGTCTTAGCAACAACTGTTATCTCCCTTCCTGCTCTAGTAGCTAGCTGCACCTATAGAACTCATTAGTTTGTACCAGCTGTGTACTGGCTGAGCAGGATGTGTATGTGGTTCATTACATTTACTACTCACTGATCAATCATATGTATCCTACCTTAGACATATGTATACTCCCTTCTGTTTATCTTGTATAACAAAACATTGATGAGAGCATCCTGATATTTCTGAGACAGCCCTGACCCCTAGTTGACTTAGTGATGTTTCAGGCCTAAAACCACGCCTAGCCCCACCCCTGCCCAGGGGGGGTTATTTCCCAATGAACTTTGTGTAAAACACCTGTGCAGTAGATGCCAAAAGTGTATGTTCCTTTAAGAACTAATCACTCCTTAAGCAGTCCCTAATCCCACTCCAAAATACCTAGTTAGCATATTTGGGACATGCTTCCTATAGAATATCCTACATAAACTTTCTCTGTATCCCATTCAAATCGCAGGTTCCCTTAGAACTCTTACCCACTGAAAAATGTAATAAATATTTACCTTGACCTCAACAAAGCTTGAGTTGGTGAATTCTTCTCCAGATAATCTGTTCTTGGTCTTTGTGAGGATCTCACACCCCTCTTCTAGATCTCATCAGAGCATTCTCCTACTTATGGCTGATAAAGATCAGGCACCTTGAACCAGACACTAACTTGATAATGACATTTCTCTTATTATCTTGGTTTTGTTTATGATTTTCTCTTATTTTTTTTTGATATCTTATGTATTTTTAGTTTTTTATGTTTTATATGATTTTAATTTCTGAATTTTTCCTCCTTTCTCCCTTTCCTCTTCTCTAAGAGGGCATGCAATCTGATATAGGTTATACATAAATGTGCAATAATATCAAACATGTCCACATTAGTCATGTTGTAAAGAAGAGTCATAACCAAAGGAAACAACCACAAGAAAGAAAAAAGAAGACAACAAAAAAGGAGAGAAAATAGTATGCTTTGATCTGCATTCAGATCCATTATTCTTTCTCTGGATGTGGACGGCATTTTTCATCCATAGTATTTGAATTGTCTTAGGTCATTGCTTTGCTGAGAAGAGCTACCAGAGTTGGTCATCAAACAATGTTGCTGCTACTGTGTACAATGTTCTTCTGGTTCTGCTTTCTTCATTGTGCATCAGTTCATGTAAATCTTCCCATGTTTTTCTGAATTCCACCTGCTCATCATTTCTTAAGGAACAACAATATTACCTTACATTCATATACCACAGTTTGTTCAGCCATTCCCCAATTGACAATGTCAATTCATCTAAGAAAGACAAGCAAAATTAAACTGCATGTGCATGCTTATTTCTCTCAAAGCTTGTGGATCATGCATATGGATATATGCATGGAAACTCATTGTGTAAATGAGCCCAAGGACAGATAGACAATGGGGATTTTATGTCTTCAGAGTTCCCTCTTACCTCTCCTTCCCTTCCTTGCTCAGGATACAAATGTCAGCTAGAACTATAGTCTCTGTATGTATAATATGAGAAGAAATTTCTTAATTGGATAGGTTGTAAATCCAATAAGGTGTCAAAGTGTCCATTGAAATAAATTATAGATGCCTGTGTTTCTTTCATCATTAACATGACATAGTATAACATGTTTCTATAGAATAACAAGATAAGAAAAATCCTGTTATTCAATAGAATGTCTGAGTCAAGGCACCTTGTTCTTGGCAGAAGAATGCTCCTAGTCAGCTTAATTCATTCTTGTAGTTGCTAATACAGGAATGAGCATTTTGAGTTCACCCAGGGAGCAAAGCAAAACATATCTATTATTCCGGAACATGCAAAGCGTTATGGTGGGCTAAGTTCAGAGTGGACCAAAATGTCTCTCCTGAGTGGCCAATCCAGGTTTTAGGCCTTTCTCAGGACTAGGAGGTTCAAAATGGTTTGGGAAGGGGTTCACAATGGGCATCTAACTCAATTTCCAATTCTTGACTACCACAAAATGAGTTGCTGTAAATATTTTCATACATGTGGGTCCTTTCCCATTTTTAATTACCTCTGAAATGCAGATATACTAGTGGTATTGCCACATCAAAACTATGCACAGTTTTATAGCCCTTTGAGTTAAAAGTGCTCTCCAGAGTAGTGGGATCAGTTCAGAATTCCACCAAAAGTGCATTAGTGTTTCAGTATTCCCACACCTCTAAATTTTATCATTTTCATTTTCTATTACATTAGACAATGCAACAGGTGTGATGTGGTACCTCAGAGCTATTTTAATTGGCATTTCTCCAATAAGTAGTGATTTAGAGCTTTTCTTCATATGACTATAGATAGATTTAATTTCTTCTGAAAATGGCCTGCTCATATCATTTGACCATTTATCAACTGATAAATGACTTGTATTCTTATAAATTTAACTCACTTCTCCATATATTTTAGAAATGAGACCTTTATCAGAGACACAGGCTTTGAAAATTGTTTCCCAGCTTTCTACTTCCCTTCTAATCTTGATTTTGTGAAAAAAACCTTTCAATTTAATGTAATCAAACTTATCCATTTCATAATGTTCTCTATCCCTTGTTTAGTCATAAATTTTTCCCTTCTACATAGATCTGACAGGCAAACTAATCCTTGCTCCCCTAATTGGCTTATAATATCATCCTTTATTGTCTAAATCATGCACCCATTTTAACCTTTTCTTGGCCTGTGGTGTAAGATGTTTGTAACTCCAATGCATTTGTATGCATGCTCTCCCACTTTGAGAGAAATAAACGTACATGTATCCTAATCCTGTTTGACTTTCTTACACTAAATTCTGGAGGTTAACATTCTGGTGCTATGCCTCCTGCAGGACAGGGACCAGAGATTGGACATTTCCTCCCTGGCAATGCCATGTCTTGGCATCACAGGGATTTATTTTCTTGAAGTACTGGTCCTGAGAGTGAGTGGGGGGAAGAAGGAGGAGGTTTTAGTCCCTTGTCTATTCCATGCTCCTATCCTCAGACTCCTGTATGTTTCATGTAATTCTTATTTCTCTCTCAGTTGGGACTGGGAGTGAAGACTACCTGCTTAGGTTTTATCTGAATTTTTTAATTTTTTTGAACTTGAGGGTTTTATTGGTCTGTGCTAAGGAATGGTTGAGGACAAAGTGCAGAAGCAGTCCCTGACTTAGAGTGAAGAGTTCTACTAATCTCCACATGTACAAATGAGCTGTGCAAAGCCTGAAAGCATTTGCTAGAAGTTGAATGATTCCCCCACCCCCATCTGAGAGGGGCTCACTTTCTTTACTGGGTCCAAATATAGTTTTACTGGGATAGACTTAATAATTGAGTGGGATAGACTTTTCAAAAGTCATCTCTTTCAATCCTATCACTTTTTGGAGGGTGAAGGAAGTAAGGGAAATAAGTTAGGTGATTTCCATTTTAATCAGGGAAAAGCAAAAATTTTGCAATGAATTTCAATTGTATAACAACTTGTGCTAATTTGAAAAGAAGAGATTCATTGGGGTAAAAGGCATTAGTTCTCACGATGAACTATTGGATGATAGTATTTGGAAATAGAGTGAAGGATTAAGAAAGTGACAGTGCGGGGTGGGGGCGGAGCCAAGATGGTAGAGTAAAAGGACTGACCTGTAAAAGCTCTCCTCATAACCTATAAAATACCTGTAAAAGTGACTCTAAACAAATTCTAGAGCAGCAGAAGCCACAAAATGGCAGAGTGAAAGAGATTTCCAGCCTAAGATAGCTTTGAAGGCCAACAGGGAATGTCTATAGCATGGGGCAGGGAGTGGAGTGCAAACCAGCCTCAGCAGTGCAGCATGGTAGAGACAGGATGAGAGCAGGCCTCAGGGGGCTGAATCCCTGCCAGAAGCTATGGTTCCAAGATTGCTCAGTCCACAAAGCCAAAGACTGCTTCAAAGGCCAGTGAGAAAACTCTTTCACTTGGGTGAGAAGGAATGGGATTTGTCCTTGCTGGTAGCAGCTGCCAAAGCGACAGTGGCCATTTTTGAGCCCTCCACCAAAAGATCCCAGGGAAATTGACCTACTGATCTAGATCTCAGAATTGAGTGGTGGTCCTGGGATGAGGAAGAGTGCTGATGTGGTGGAGCTGGTAGAAGCTGTAGACAGGGAATTCTACTCAATGAGGAGAAGAATGCTTTAAAAAGCATAATTAGCCAAATGGAAAATGAAACTCACTGAAGAAAATAGTTCTTTAAAAATTAGAATGGAGTAGATGGAAGGTAATGACTTTCTGAGAAACCAATAAATTACAAAATACAACCAAAAGAATGAAAAAAGTGGAAGACAATATGAAATATCTCATTGGTAAAACAACTGGCCTGGAAAACAGATCCAGGAGAGACAATTTAAAAATTATGAAACTACCTGAAAGCCATGATCAATAAAAGAGCCTAGACATCATCTTTTAAGAAATTATCAGAGAGCGCATTTGACTTTCAAAAATGAGTCAAGATAAGTATGAAAAGGTAAACAGGAAAGAGAAATCCTAAGGGACTTACTAAAGTTGAACTGCTTACATTCCTATACAGAAAGACCATATTTGTAACTCTTGAACCTTTTCTAAGTATTTGGGTAGTTGGAGAGATTACACACACACACACACACACACACACACACACACACAAACACACACACACATGCACAGATAAATATATAGATAGATAGACAAATAGATAAAGGGTACAGGATGAGTTGAATAGGAAGGGATGATATCTAAAAAAATAAAATTAAAGGATAAGGGAGGAATATATTGGGAGGAGAAAGCTCCCTTTCTCAAGAAAATGGAATGGGGCAAACTATCTCTCATAAAAGAGGCAAGAAGATGCTAGCTCCGAACCCACTGCCCATAAAATACCTGTAAAGAAGAACTCCCAACAAATTCTGGAGCAGCAGAAGCCACACAACAACACAGTGGAGGACATTTCTGTTCCAGAGAGCCTTGAAAAACAGACACCAAAAGTCTGCCATGTACCAGACCCAGAGCAGAGCCCAGCCCTGCCTTGTCTGTATGGCACTGAGAGGAGCAGATCCGAGCAGGCTTCAGGGATAGAATCTCCAGCAGCTGCACAGACCCCTCTACCCACAGGTGCCAAAGGTCAGTGAGAGAGCCTTTTTGGCTGACCGAGAGGGGAGCAGGGTGTCTCCATAACTCAGGCCCCCTTAGGAGGCAGCAGCAGAGGCAGCAGAGGACAGGGGCCACTAAAGCAGGCAGGAGTTCAGATCCATTGTTGAAGGTCTCCACATAAACCCCCTGAGGGAACTGAGCCCTGTGAGGTGACCCTGGCCCCATATGAGCAGTTGAACTTAATCTCACACTGAATAGCAGGCCTGTCCCCACCTGAGCACCTGAATTTAATTTCACACTGAATAGCAGCCCCACCCCCACTGAAAGCCCTGAGGTTGGGAAGCAGCATTTGAATCTCAGACCCGCAAGCACAAGCTGGGCATATCTGGAGGCAAGGCAGGGGTGGAGAGGAATCTCAGAAGTCAAGTAACAGGCTGGGAAAATGCCCAGAAAAGGAAAAAAAAATAAGACCACAGAAGGTTACTTTCTTGGTGAACAGATATCTCCTCCCATCCTTTGGGATGAGGAAGAAAAATGCTTATCATCAGGGAAAGACATAGAAGTCAAGGCTTCTGTATCCCAAACATCCAAAATAAATATCCAATGGGCTCAAGCCATGGAAGAGCTCAAAAAGGATTTTGAAAATCAAGTTAGACAGGTGGAGGAAAAACTGGAAAGAGAAATGAGAGAGATGCAAGAAAATCATGAAAAGTAGGTCAACATCTTGCCAAGAAGAACCCAAAAAATGCTGAAGGAAATAACACCTTGAAAAATAGGCTAACTCAATAGGCAAAAGAGGTTCAAAAAGCCAATGAGGAGAAGAATGCTTTAAAAAGCACAATTAGTCAAATGGAAAAGGAGATTCAAAAGCTTACTGAAGAAAATAGTTCTTTCAAAATTAGAATGGAACAGATGGAGGTTAATGACTTTATGAGAAACCAAGAAATCACAAAACAAAACCAAAAGAATGACAAAATGGAAGATAATGTGAAATATCTCATTGGAAATACAACTGACCTGGGAAATAGATCCAGGAGAGACAATTTAAAAATTATGGGACTACCTGAAAGCCATGATCAAAAAAAGAGCCTAGACATCATCTTTTATGAAATTATCAAGGAAAACTTCCCTGATATTCTAGAAGCAGAGGGCAAAATAATTATTCAAGGAATCCACCAATCACTGCCTGAAAGAGATC
>JAQQSK010008373.1:0-13534 GCA_028658325.1 Potorous gilbertii
TATTTTTTCTAGAGAAAATAAGTTGCCAATGGGTTTCATTGAGTGGGAGACGCAGAGAGTCAGATTTGCATTTTAGAGAAATTGCTTTGGCAGAAAAATAATTAGGCTGTACTGGTGTGGGGAGAGAGTCTCACCACCACCGCCTTTGTTTATCCTTCAGTCTTGAAGAGGACGTAACACCAAGAAAGTGATGTCTTGCAGGTGACTTGGATTTAAAGGAGAGAGGCCTGTGCAAAGTCAGGAGCCTCACTCTCTTCTCTTGAGTCAGCTGGATTTAGTGGATTCTGATCTATATATCACCACCACTAATAACAACACCAGTAACTAACATTTATATAGTGTTTTGAAGTTTTGCGAAATACTTTACACAAGTATCTCATTTCATCCTCACAAAAATCCTCGGGACTATGGTTATCCTTATTTTAAAGATGAGGAAACAGAGGCAAACAATAGTCACATGACTTGCCAAGAGTCACTTACTGAAGTGAGATTTGAACTTAGATTTTCAGAACTTCAGGTTCACCCTTCTATCCACCGCACCACGTAGATGAATCAGAGATGCTGATCAGGAGTTGATAAAGACCTGAATCTAAAATGGTAGCTTTGTGATGAAAGCAGGTTTCAGATGTGAGAGATATTGTCAAGGTAGAAATGGTGGTATTGGGTAACTGATTGATTATGTGTGGTGAAAAGCTAAAGACAAGGCTAAGATTCCAGAGACTGGGGAGCAAAATTCAGGTATTAAGTCGAGTTTGACTGTAACATTTCATGAAGTGGGAATAATTGTCTCAATCCAAGGGGGAAGTGTGAAATAAGACAAAATTCTGGATGTGTAGTGATCATTCATCGATGTACGTTCTCTTCAGAGTGTAGGAAGTTGTCAAGGAGGATTAGCACCTCTGGTATGAGGGTTGGCCAAATCCTTTGCAGGGCTCCTCATCCATCTTTGGTGCCTACCTGGCACTCACTCCTACCTGTGACTCCAGGAAACTGGAGCATGTGTAGTGGCCGCATCATCTTGGCAGATGGGCTAAACAAGATTGAATACTAAGAGTCTGGTTAGACATCGAAGACCCCAACATCATCCACCTCATCATGGGCCATTACTGGCTGTTTTGACTTTTTTCCTGCCATTGGAGTTTGATGAGTCTGAGTGAGACTGAGGACTTTGTGCAACTTGGCCTCACCCAAATCAAATTCATGTGCAAGTCAAGACATTACCTGTGATATCATGATCTTTTCCAAAAACAAGGCAAACAACATCACATTCTCTCTATCCAAAACACCATTTAAGTTCTAGCTCATATGACCTTCTACTTAAAATATTCTAACTGGTCTTACTGCTTTCAGTCTCTGCCCTACTATAATTCATTCTCTACCCTGCTAAAAAAGTTTTCCTAAAGTATAAATTTGACCATATTCCTTTTCTGTTCAAGAATCTTTCTTGGCTTCCTATTGTTCCTAAGATAAAATGCAACCTTCCTAGTTTAGAATTTAAAGCACTGTACAATTTGAATCCTACCTGGCTTTCCCTGATTGATTGCTTGATTCATTCATTTATTACATAGACATTTATGAAATATCTCCTTTGAAGTCATCCTGTACAGTGAAAAAGCAAACAAACAGAAACAGTGCCTCTGACTTCAGAGACTGAGTTCAAATACCAATTCTGACACTACATGTATGACTTTAGGGACATTACCTAACCTTTATAGACCTCACTGTACTAATCTTTAAAACAGAGTAGCTGGTCTGACTCTCCCCTGAGATCCTTTCTAGATAAATGTAAATCCATTATCCTACATGCAAAGAATTTCCAGACTTATTTTAAATAATTCTTCATCTGGGACCCCATTCTGTAGCCAGACTGACCTATTTCCTATTCCCTGTGACATATAAAAAGTTTGAGATACTTAGCTTCTGGTTAATTCATCATTTTATCAATAACATTAACACACTATTAATAAAAAAGGTAGTCAATTGGGCATCTGTCTTAGACCAAAGACCCCTCATAGAAACCATTCAATATTTATATGTCCTTGGAGGAATGGGTGCTCCTGAGGGTGGAAATCAATTTTAATTGGTTAACAACTAATGAAAGAATGATTATTATGATGAAAGGTAGACCTGTTCTAATGAGGGTCTTGGGCATATGATTTTGATCACTCAGTTTTGGTCAAAGAGAATTATCTGTAAGCATATCACTCATCTGACAAAATGGAGAATCCACATTTCCCAAACCAGTATGAGTAAAACACAATGGGCTGGTATCCAATGATTCACCTAGATAAGATGGTCTAGGTGGGGTAAATTTTGGCAGAGGTCAGTAATATCCTTCAAAAGGTGGGCTTTGAACAAGGAAATAGGATAGGGGCAAAGTCTGGATGTCCCCTATAATTAGTTATTAATAATCATTTCTCTCATCCCTAAATAAAGCATGCTCCCTTCACTCTTTTGTACATGATGATGTCATTTAAGAAAATGTACTCCATGCTCATTTCCTCTTTTAGAGCCATTAGCTTCCTTCAAGGCTCAGCTCAGGTGTTCTCTCCTATAAGAGCTTTTCCTAGCACCTCTAGTTTGCAGTGCCTTCTCCCTACTTAAATTAAGCTTATACTTTTATATCTTTGTTGATGATGTCTCCTCTAATAGGATGCCAACTCCTTCTGTTCAGGGATCATTTTTTTTCTTTCGTTTTGCTCTTAAATCCCCGTCACTTAGCACAGAACCTTGTGCATGATAGATGCTTAATAAATGAAATATGCAGTTGAAACTAGAATGAATCTTTTAGGTCCTTACATGCAGTTCACAGCACTACCTAGTGTGGAAGACTGACACTAAAATATAATTGGGAATATTTAACAAAATAAACAAAAATAAAATAAATGAGACATTACATTATAAAATTAAGTCAATATGCAGCACATAGGGAGCCTTATGTATAGATTAATGGGATCTCAATTCTATTTGAGTTGAAAACCACTTATCTGCTCCAACCAACTCATTTTCCACTTTAGCAGCCTGAGAGCAACGGAGAGAAATGTGCTTGGCCAAAATAACATCATGGAAAAACTGGGATTTGAACTCATGTCTTCTTATTCCCAAACATTTCATTGTTAATTGTTGTTCTTGAATTGGAATCTCCTCTGGAGTCCTTCTGTTTGAACTGACTGATTTTAAGTTGTCATCTTTCTTCTCTCTCTTCCTCCTTCCCCTCTCCCCTTGCTCCACCGTTCACAGGCTGAGCTTGCCTGATCTTTGAAGTCTGTTAAATAGTCAACATATTAAGAACCCTCCCAGACTGTTAAATAAAACTAACAACCAGTGTCTTTGGAAAGTGAAAAGTGGGGCTTGGAGAAAAGGAGAATGATTTCATGACAATGGCTGCCTGTCATTTCACCCGGTGAGATGGAATTTTCTCCTCTCCCCTTGTTCCACAACGTCTATCAGTAATATTATGACACATATCACAAAGCGATTTCCTCTTTTTCTAACAAAACCACCAGGCTGTTTTCACAATTGGAGAAAATTATGCCACTCTCAGCAACTGATCAAACAGAAAAATGGCTTGTGCCTCTTGTGCTTGAAGATGATAATTACTTGGGGAGTTTATTAGATTGTAGCTGCGCCATTATTGACTCTGCTGTTTCAGAAGATCAGTGGGGGTTACCATTACACACCCTTCTAGTGGGGAGTTCTTTTCAATTCTGAATATTCTGTTCTGGCTAAACACTGAGATGAAGGACTCCATTCAGCAGAGAGTAGATTCAGTCCAGACTGGAAAAATCTGGCTTCAAATCATACTTTAGACAATTAGTGAATTGTGTGACCCTGGACAAGTCATTTGACTCACATCTGCTTCCATCTCCCTATCTGTAAAATGGGATTCACAAAAGCAATGATCTCACAGCACTGGGAGCATCACTGTGTGGCTCAGTGGGAAAGAGTACTGGAGCTGGAATCAGAGATTCCAAGTTCACTTCCCATCTCTGTCAATCACTAGGTGTGTGACTGGGGGCAGGTCAGCAGGCATATTTGAACTTTATGATCATCCTCTTCTGTTAAAAAAAAGGAAGGGGAACAGGCAGCACAATAACATCGATCTCATGAAGTTGTTGGAATCACAGGAAGTTCCTTTTGAAAGAACATTGAGTTTGCAGTTGGGCGACAGATACAGGTTCAAATCTTGCCATTGATATGTGTTAATTATGTGACCTTGGAAAACTCCTTCATCTTATGCTAGGTCTTAGTTCCCTCACCTGTAAAACAAAGAGATTGGACCAGATAAGATGTTAAAGTCTCTTCCAGTTCTCAACCATTGATTCTGTGTAAACTTCTTTGCAAATTTTACAGAGGAAGGCAAAAGTTAGCTGGGGCTTTGTAGGGCATTGAGTCATTGAGTGGAACTTGGGAGCAGGTAGTTGAAACCAATGATGTTTGTTTGACAAATATAGATAAATCTTTGATGGCAGAAAGCCTCTGGTTCAAGAGCAGGGATTGAGAGGATAAGGGATGATAGAAAGAAATTAAATCCTCAAAGTATTTAAACTAAGGGTGACATTTGGCCATCTATGACACTTTGAGAGGTGAAAGTGCTAGACTTGGAATCAAGAAGTCCTGTATTTGAGAACCTCCTCAGACACTTAACTAGCTCTGTAACCCTGAGCAAGTCACCTCACTTTTATCAGTCTCGGTTTCCTTAGTCATAAAATGGCATTAATGGCACCTCCATTTCTTGATTGTGGAAATCAAATGAGATAAGATATATAAAAAAGCTTCACAAATCTTTAATATCTATATAAGGGGCTTAGCATTAGTATTTGTTTATTAGTATTTACTAGAGGAAAGGACAATACATACCTAAGTCCCAATAGGAATTCTAATCCTAATAACACCAGTAAAAATGACAACTGAAATCTATGAGGTGCTTTAAAATTTGCAGAATATATAACAAGTATATCATTCTAGCTTCACAACTGAAGCAGGTACTATAGGTGGGATCATTCCCATTTTACAGATGGAGGAAGGGAACAAAGGGAGCTTAGTAGTGGAATGAATATATCTTCTCCAAGACCTGTTAATCTTGGCACTATTAGCACATATACAGGTCCAAGAAGATAGAGTTGAAGGATATTTGGAGGGTAGACTGAATGTAAGGAACACATGAAAGGCAATGATCAGGACAGAGTCTATGGGGGATAGGAATATGCCAAAGGTCAAATTTATTTGGGAGTTAAAAGTTAGGAGTTATCAGTGCAACTATACCACAGCAGAGATAATAAAGCCTTGAAAACAAGAAATATTCTGCCTCAGACAGGAAACTGATCAATCCAGAACAGGAAATAATGACTGAATTCCTTAAGTGGGCTTCTCTGGGACCAGAAGACTTGAAGGCAACCACAGGTTTGAGATCAATTACATCTGGAGGATGATGACAGCACTTTCCTTTGTACCAAGGGAGCTGTTGGGTAAACTCTAAAAATGGAGCATCATTGAGACATTGTTAAATGAATGTGATCTTTTAGACCAATAGTCTCAAACTCAAACTGTGTTATTTTTACACCTATTACATTCATCAGTTTGCAGACTTTCTGGGTCTATTTACATGTTTTTCTTTAAAAAAGGGGTAGGGGGACAAAGGGCTGAATAGAAGACCTTAGAGTGCTAAACTCTATCTCCATAGAATAGTGGGATTGAAATAAGTGATTTGGGCAAGTTTATGACTGACATCGATTTCTGGGAATCATGACAGAGACACCATTCTCTTCCCACACATTCCCAGGCATGATTTTAATACCATGCAATGCAAGGACAGATAGCCCTATGGAACCTCACCCGTGGGAAAGAGTTACCTGCCTCAGACTCTCCCTGGGCAAGGATCTGGGCCATTGTAATGGCAGAGGCCATTCCTATCAAAGGAACTCTCTGGACCTCTTCCTCACACTCTTCTCAATTCATAGGACCATAAATTTAGTCCTATTTTACAGATGAAGAGTCTGTGTCACAAAGAGATTAAGAAACTTACTCAAGCTGTAAATGAATGAATTAAATTGGTGATCTATGGAAACTTTTTCCATGACTGGGTTATGCTTCTTTTCATATTTAGGACATAGAATCACTTTTTTTTTCAAACAGATTACTACTTCTGGAATTCCTTTCTTGGTTGCTTTCCCAGTGATTTCATATCTACATCCACCAAACTACTCTGCGTTTAATTTTGTTTTAGGGTTACTTTTAAGAATTTGTCTATGTACATTTTGTTCTCCCCTCTACTCACTCCACCACCTAGTAGAATGTAAGCTTTTTTTTAAAGGAAGAGACTATTTCATTTTTGAAATTATTTTGAATTCTCATCATCTTAGTACACTACCTAGGTCATGATATAGGAAGGGCCTAATAAATGGTGGTTGAATTAAACCATAGAGAGTCATTATCTTCATTTATTCTACTCCCTAAAAGAGAATTTTAACTGTCAAAATGGATTACCATATCCCAGATTAGCCCACCTGATAGCTGGGATGCTCCTCCTTCTCCCTTCTATCAGACTTCTCCAACCTCTTTCAAGACTCAGATCAAACCTTACCATCACCGAGACGTTCCCAGTCCTCTACTCTAGTAAGTGACTGGCCCTAGACTGTACCTTAGAAATTCATTCCTTAAAATTTTTGTTTCTGTTTCCCTCACAAAAATACATTTTTCTTCCTCTCTTTAGCTTGACAGATGGTATCTATTGAGCAAGGCCCAGTTTATGGAATCAAGAAATATCAGAGTTGGAAGGTATAGGATGCTCATCCTACTACAGGCCTCATCGATCATTTTCAACCCATGTTTGAACAAGTATCTTCTTTTCAAGATAAATCCAATGGCCATATCACATGACTTTTTTTTCTTGAATACCTCAAGTAAGAGGAGACTCACTACTATCTTGAGAGGTAGTATTATATACTAGTATAGTATATAATATGCTTATATTTTCATAGGTATACATATATGTGTATATATGTATATAATATATTTATATTTTATATGTGCTCAATAAATTTCAGAGATTCCCTCTATTACTTCTAATAAAAATTACAAAATTCACAGGCATTTAAAGTAACAGCCTTTAATCACTATCACGTTTCTTGCTGTCACAGACTATATAATTCAACAAAAATTCCCATATTATCCATCCCCCATGATACTCCATACTCTATGTTCCTTTTTATTAGTTGTACCCCTTTCTTGAAATACATTCCATCCTCATTTCTCCTTCTTAGAATCCCTTGTCCCCTTTAAAATTCAACACCTTCAGCACAAAGTCTATCTTTTGCAACTACTAATGTCCCCTCATAATTTCTTTTTATTTACCTATTATATATCTTGTATACATCTGCAAAATATGAGTATACACATTTCCACATACACATATGAATATGTAGATATATGTATATATGAAAAAATGAATGCTTATTGGGTGATTTGATTTGTTTTGTTTTTCCTGATATTGAGTCTAAGTTTGCCCCTTTGTAGGTTCTGTATAGTGCTCCAAGTTCTTTTTAGACATATCTAATTGCATTCCTCTGGGCACTCTCAAGCTTATTAACATCTTTTCTAAACTGGGATGATCAGAACTACCTTTCAGTTGGAGTTTGACTACCTGAAGTGCAGAGGGTTGATCATAGCTCTAGTCCTGGACCTTATGCCTCTTTTTATGAGTCCTAAGTTCTTCTTACCTTTCTCGTCTACCATATTACATTGTTGACTCATATTGAACTTGCGGTATTCTATAACCTCTTATATTCTATAACTCTCAGATTTTGTTTTATATAATCTGCCTTCTGGCTACAGTCTTATCTTCTTCATGAAGCCTTTTGGACCATGAAAGAATGAAGAGATTTCTTTTTACGACATTTCTAATATCACTATGTCAAATTATTACTCTGATAATAAGACTGGTTGGAGAAGTCATACACAAAGAACAGGGTTTTTTTGGACTTATTGATTATCGTTCGTAATGTTATTTGTTAATTTTTCTCTCTTCCCAAATACATTGTACAGTGTATTTTAAAGGTTCTTTTTCTCCTCTTCCTCCTCCTCCTCCTTTTCCTTTTTCAGATTTTCCATGGTGAATTCTAAAACAATTTTCATGTAACTGATACTGACAGACACGTAATAAATTCTGCAAATGTATTGATTGTTTTTGTTTGTCCTTTGAGTTCACACAGGACTAAAATGACATCATGATGTCAGGTCAATGTACAGTGTGTCTCATTGTGGCTGATCATCCCAAAATAAGCTCAAATGGCTCTATCACAAGTCAGGCTCAAATAGTCTATATGACCATTTGTGAGGGAGATGTCTTTGAATCTGTGCATCTCTTGTTTCCTTTACGCCACTACAAGTCTGCTTTCCTAATAGAGAACAGCATCTATTTTGATGGGGGCACACCATACTGGACAGTCCTGGGTCAATGTCTTCCATGTGTCACAGTCTATATCAAAGTTCTTCAGAGAGACGTTGAATGGGTCTTTTTATTGCTTCTTCTGACCATCATGTGAGTTGCTTGCCTTTTGTGAGCTCTTTGGAAAATAGTCTCCTAAGCAAATATACCTTTACCAGTCAAGCAACATAACCAGCCTACCAGAACTGCATTATCTGCAGTAGAAATTAAATGTTTCACAGTTCAGTTTGAGAAAGGATCTCAGGGTCTGGTATCTTTCTCGCCAGGTAATCTTCAGAATCTTCCTAAGACAATTCAAATTGAAATGGTTCAGTTTCCTGGCATAGAGCTGGTAGATTGTCCAGGTTTCACAGACATACAACAATGAGGTCAGCACAACAGCTCTGTAGACCTTCAGTTTGGTAAGTAGCTTAATGTCTCTTGTCTCCAACGTATTCTTTTGGAGACTCCCAAATGTTGAGCTAGCTCTGGCAATGCGTAAGTCAATTATGTTTGTGTATGTGGGGTGTATAGGGTATTAACAGAGGACTAGCATCTCTGATGTGAGGACTTAGTATGCCCTTTTCAGGGCTGCTCATTCACCTTTGGTGTCCAACTAGTCATCCACCTCTTATACATGGCTCCAAGAAGCTGTACCATGTGCAATGGTCACCTGGGAAAAACTACCTTGGCACATGAGCTAAACCAGGCTGAGGGTATTGACAGGCCTTAAACCCATCAGTGAATCAGGGGGATATCTATCCCAAGCATGTGAAGATATCCTGTAGGGGAATGGGAGGATGAGAACAATTCATCCCAATTGTCATGAAGGCGGCAGAAACAGGCACTGTGGTGTGCTAAGAGTTTAGTCAGACATCAGTGACATCAAATACATTCACTGCATCCTGGGCCATTGCCAGTTTGTGTTGGCATTGAACTTTGATGACTCTGGAGGGGAACCTGACAAATTTGTACAACTCTACCTCACTTAAACGCAAATCTCATTCACACACAATTTAAAACATCACCCTGCAATGTCATCGGTCCTCTTCAAAAAAAAAAAGGACAAACAACATGTAGACACATATGCATACATGCATAAATGCCTATGTATATATAAAAGTATATGAATATATGTATATGTAAAAATATATGCATTTATACACATATATACACACATATACATACATACATATGTGTATATACACACACATACATACATACATATGTGTATATACACACACACACATATATATATGGTATTTGGTGTGGTATTTGCCTAGTTGAGAAAAATCATTGCCTTGGATAAAGGCATAGGTTGGATGTTTATCAAATTTCCCAATTACATAAAGCTGGAAGGAATAACTAGCACATTAGATGGCAGTCAGGATCAGAAATATAATTGAGAGGCAAGAGAGTTAGACTGAATCTAATAACATGAATGTAATAGAGATAAATGCAGTGTTAGTATTGACGGTATTACAGTGGGGTAAAAAAAGCTTCATAAGCAAAAGGTAGAAGATGTCTGGCTAGACAGCAATTCATTTAAAAAAACTTATGGGAATATAGTGGATAACTGTAGTAGCAAGCACCTTGACACATGCAAGTTGGCCTACTAGCACAGGTTCTTACATCTGCTTTTCTAAAAGGAAAGCAACTTTAAAGGGGCATCAATAATCTACTTTAATTACATTCATCAATTGAGAAAATACAAGCATAGAAATAAAGACTAACAGACAGGGTTTCTGTCTGATCATAAGCAATCCATATATCATTGATCAACAGGCACATCCAACGGTCTCAGCATTATGCGCATATATAGTTATCAGAGACAGAAGCACCAACATCTGGATTTTCAGAAAGGGAGTGTTCCTTAATGGCTACCCAGATTCTCATCTGATCATATCACCTTCTTCCAAATAGTAAACCCCTAAAGCCAAACTTCACCTCAGAGTATAAAGACATATTTTCAGAGCTGGAGGACCTAAGGACCCTCTTCACCCAGTGCCTTATTAATTAACAAAATGTGTGGAACTTCCTGCAAAACAAACCTCTCCAAATCAAGTTTCCCTTAATGGGCTCCAGGTAAGGCCTTACAATGGGCAGGGAAGATCTGTAATTAACATTACAATAGCAAATTCAAGAGTTTGGGTAGCTGTTTTGTTGTTATGATCAAATGAGATGATTTATGGCAAGTACTTTGCAAACTGTAAAATGCTATCTAAATGTTAGTTATTATTTATTATGTTGAAATTAGGATGCTATCCAAACAAGTAATTTAATTTATTTAAGCAAACTCGTCAGTACTATTAAAAGAAATCTTTTAGAAATGGTTTCTTAGTACAACATACAATTTCCTATACTTTTTTTAGGGGGTGCTCTGGGCCTACAGTTTCATTATTGTAACAGATTCTTAATAATGAAGTCCCTCTAAAATGTAAATCAGTAAATTCTCTTAAAATAGTAATTTTGTAGCATTACCAGGGGCAGTAAGTCATTATATAATTTACCCAGGGTCATAAAACCATGTCTCAAAGGCGGGATCTTAACTCAGGTATTTCTGGCCCCCAGCATTCTTCCAGTGTACTGAACTGCTTTGTCTTACATTGAGTGGACAGTAATTAATGGTTTTGAACTGAATCTTCCTCCTAGAATTTCCATTTTAAGGAGGACATGCAAGCCTCCTTGTCTTTCCTCTCTGGGCTACTCTCTTGACTCTCTCCTGAACAATTTCTACAGTATTACTGAGTTAGGCACCTCCATGGCCCCTCTACCTTTCTACTGTCTTTAATGTGTTGTTTCCTCCATTGGAATGCAAACTCCTTGTGGTCAGAGATTGTTCTTTTTGCTTGAATTTCTATTCCCAATACTTAGCACAGTACTTGGCACCTAGCAAGCACTTAGTAAACACCTGATGACTTGATTTGAATGTAATATATCAAACTTGTCAGTTAAATTGAATGTTTTTTTAGCTAATTGTCAACTTTTTAGACAGTCTCAATGTTCACATTCATAAATATATGATAGAAGTAATTGTGAGAAACCTCTCTCCCAATTGTCCTGAACTGATTTTCTGGGGACAACAAATATTTAAGTGAGGGGGAACTATTACAAGAATCAACATTTTCTCTTTCATTGCTTATAAAAGCCGTTTTAGCCTAAGTTGGGTTTCACATTAAGGAGAGAACCAGAAATCTTGAGTTTTTCTAGGTTTCTCCCCGTCCCTATCCCCAAGGGAAAGTAGTAAACTTATATGGAATCCTGGTCCAAACAGCAGTCCAATTAAGCATGTGCAATCTCAGGCCTCCTTATCTTCATTTTTTCAGTGATTACAGTGTAATGGTATTGAGAAACTGGAAGGAAAATTGTGAATAAAAGATGCCAGTGTTCCAAATGATCTTAATTACTCTACTACAACTGACTTTTCTCTTCAACCTCTATATTTAATAGTTTTGCTTCTTTTAGGAGCTGTCCATGGTTGTTCCACATTATTGCATATGCACTCCCTCTGTCACCATCTGTGACATGCTCTGCATCAAATTGAAATAATTCTTCTCCTTTGTCTACATCTGTGGACACATGCTATAGTGTCAGGTCCACATGCTCTAGTTTTCTGCCATCCTGACCATATCGTTCTCTTTGTGGATTCTGTCATTCTTAAGGGAAGCTTAGTTAGTGTTTTTAAATTCTAAAGAATTTTATGTTTTTATTTATGATCTCAAAATCAGTTTTTCAACCTTCCAATGAGACAAGCATGGTTGTGCCCTAATGATGAAAATATATCCCATAGTGAATTGCTTTCCTCTTTATTTGGGTGCAATTAAGAAAGTTAATGATGGACAATTTTCATCATGTGTATGCTTTTAGTTTGCTGATTTATAAGTATGCATGAATATAATTAGGTGTGCATGGGCATCCTTATAGTTTAATATACCCTGCCTCTGTGGTAATTAGCTGGCTCAGCATGGGGTTAATGTTGTCCCTTTTCAAGTCAAGATACGAGAAGCTATGGGAATTGGCTAGTACAATAACCCTCCAAGTGATTTCAAAAGTCAGAAGATGATGAATTTGGCGCTACCTTTTTCTTATGACTTGAAAACCTCCTGCTTTCCTTTCCCATCACATATCAAAGTTGGGAATAGGCACATATGCATTTTGCCTTCCCCAAAGAAATAAATTCTTATCAAATTGTAAAGTTCTATACTGCCTTATTCCCATTGAATATTTGAGGCAATTGAGACACATTTAGGTTTTCCAAAATTAAGGATCAAAGGAAAACAGATCGAGTGGGACTACCTCAAGAACAAGAGCCAGTCATAGTCCCACATAAGACCTGGAATGTTCCACACCAGGGGTGACTGCTCTTCCTTTGGGACTATAATAGGACCAGAGAACTATAGAATTAGACCCAGAAAGGCCTTCCCAGGCCATCTAATCCAACTCTCTCATTTATATATGAGGGAACTGAAGCCCAAGAATGTTAAATTATTAAAGACAAAAAAGAAATTGTTAGAAAGATAAAACCAAACAAAGAATGCTGACCATTTTATTTCAGGCTGAGCTAGTAAGTAAAAAAAATAACTTCTTTCATGCCACGTTATTCACTGAAGATTTTCTCACAATTATAGATGTATGATAGTCAAACTATTCTGGAGAACAATTGGGAAATATGGTAAAAAGGTTGTAGTAAAACTATGTATGTCTTTGTCCCAACATACGGCTATTAAGCCTGTATCACAAAGAGATCAAATAAAAAATAAAAATGACTTTTATAGGCAAAAATATTTATAACAGTTCTTTTTGTAGTAGCCAAGAATTAGAAATTAAGAGGATGCCTGTCAACAGGGAAATGGCTGAGCAAGTAGTGGTATATAATTGTGATATAATACTATTGTGCTATAAGAAATAATGAATAAGATAGTTTCAGAAAAAAACTGAGAAAATTTATATGAACTGATGCAAAGTGAAGAGGATAAAACCAGGAGAACACTTTACACAGTAATAGCAAAGTTGAATATGAATCAAGTGTGAATATCTTAGCAACTCTGATCAACAAAATGACCCAAGATAATTTTGAAGGACTTTATGATAAAAAAAAAATGGGGGGGG